>BQNB010020759.1:0-61236 GCA_026074375.1 Tanacetum coccineum | reverse complement strand
ATTCCTAATCAGTAACATGTGGCAGTAATCAAACATAAACTATCCACTACACTAATATTAACCAAAGCGAATAATCATTTCATTTTAATCAAAATAACCTAACATATGCCGCGTCAGCAACATATTCACAAAAACTAGGGCGGTAAATGAATGCGAACGAAGTCTTGTTCATGTTCGTTCGTTCAACTTTAACCGGACAAATAAACGAACACGGTCACTTAAACGAACAAGTTTTCTTACTTGTTCATGTTGGTTTATGTGTGTTCATTAAGCACTAAACGAACGGACACATATGAACATAGATTAATTAACATAAAATTTATAAATATATACATAATATTGTGTTTTATAAGCGTTGTTTTGTTTAAGTAAAGTCATTTTAAAAGTATATAATAAAATGATACAACATATGAATGGAAAAAGAAAAATGAACGTTAACGAACGCATAATCAGACGTTCACGAACATAAATGAACGGACAAAGATTTTGTTAATGTTTTTTCATTTAATTTAATAAATAACTCTATTGTGATAGGTGTGGCACGTGGATAATGAATACCGGCAGAAACAAGCATTCTTCGTTGACCGTCGATTACGAGAGCACGGTGATCGTAACTCACATTAAACGGCTTAAAATACTCACCGTTGACCACACCAATGGTCAACGCTATGATAAACAGCCATTGGAGCATGTTTAATTAGTAACTCAATATGATGATCACTAGTTGTTGTTAATTTATATACTTTTTTTTGGAGTGCAAGTGAAGTGATCTAAACTTGGAAGGAAAGAATCGGTTGATGACGTGGATACTGTTATAGTGATCTTATCGATGATGTGTTTAGATATTTTTTTATTTTTACTTAGAACACTGTTTAATTTAATTAAAAAAATCCACTTATCTCAATCATTTATTTTATTTTCATTTAATGGTTAGATTAATTTTTATTTTAATTTAATTAAAAAATCCACTTTCATTTTATTTTTAAAAAATTAAATATCTCATAAACCGTTAATCGTTACGCAAAACGAAATATACTATCGCGGCGAGAATTAAATCATCTTTCTATAAAGGGACACTTCTATATACTTTCGACGAACCTTTTTTTTTGATTATTTTTTTCAGTCACGTCTGGAAAAATCACATGTGATTTTACGAAATCACATGTGATTGTGATACAAATCACATGTGATTTTTTCAGACGTGACTGGAAAAAAAGTTTGTCCGAAGCTTTATAGAAGTTGCTTACCTCTATATAAAAGATAAAAAATTATCGTCGCGCTGGGAGTATTTTTTCGTTTGACGTAAATTTAATCTATACCATCGCCGTAGAGAGAATTAAATTATCTTCTATAGACGGGAAACTTTTATATACTTGTCAGACGAACTTTTTTTTTAATTTCCAGATTCCTTGCAAAAAAATCACACGTGATTCGAAAAATCAATGTGATTCTCTTACAATAAAGAGCATACGTAGATATTTGTAAAATTCATGAGATTTATGAATTTATGAAATCACACATGATTTATTACTTTAAAAATCATAAGTGGATTTGTGAAATCACATGCGATTTATGAAATAGCACGTGATTTTTAAAAACAACAAATCACGCGTAATTTTTTTTGGCGGAAATTTTAACACTAAAAAGTCATCAAAAGTATATAAAATCGATTTTTTTAGTTACGTCTGAAAAAATCACATGTGATTTGTATCACAAATCACATGTGATTTTTTCAGGCGTGATTGAAAAAAAAATTCTAAAAAAAGTTCATCGATAGTATATAAAAGTGCCACTCTATAGAAAAATGATTTAATTCTCGTCGCGATGGTGTATTTTTAGTCGTTTGACGATTTACCGTTTGCAAGATATTTTATTTTTAAAAAAGATGTGGAAAGTGGAGTTTTTTTTATGAAAAATGGATGGCTAGGATGTGTTCTTTTGTTCTTTGAGATGATATTGTTCTACCATGATCTCACCTTTTGAGGTCAAATATTTTCTTATTATTTTTGTGACGGGAATGTTATTTCATTTTGGGAGGATTATTTGTAACGAATATTCGGCATCATAGCTTTGTGTGTCGAAAGAAGCAGATAGAGGCGAGCGTTTGATCTTCATTTTTTGCAAAAAAAGTCAATGGTCTTATGAACTAAGACTTTCTACCTTCGAGTAAAGGTAATGTTGTCTATATCTTACCTCCTCTATTATTTCATAGAAGACGGGATTAGATATCGTTGATTTCATTACCAAATGAAAAACGAAATTAGATATCGTTGATTTTATAGCTTTGTGTGTAGAAAAATCTTAGTCCCTTTTTCTCAAATTAGTACTACCTTATTTTTCGAGATATATCAATTTAATTATTCAAATAAGTTTTATTGACATTGTAGAACCGTAGAGTTAGGGGGTTGAATACGGTTTTCTTGACTTCTTCGAAGTTTATAAAACTTCAATTGCTTGAAAGAGCCATCGGTGGTACAAATACTACTTGGCAAGAATAACAATAAGTCAGATAGAGTGAAGAAGAAGAAGAAGGATATCTCTCTCCACGATCTATATTGGTTCGAAAAGGGGGTTTAGTCATGCTTTCCATACTATCCATTTGGCGAATCTACGACACCGATACTAATCCTTAGATAATAAATCCTTATGGTGGACTACAAACGTAATACCTGTCACTAACTCCACGACTTTCAACAAAGCTCAGGCGCTCACAGACATAATAGTTACTACCTATACGGTATTCCGCCTTCGAATCCACCCTAAGACACCCGTCTTCGCCTTAACCTGTAACTCCTAGCAAGCCTTCCCAATTGGAAGCTTACGAAACCCCAACTAGATCTCCAATGATCTAGGCTTGATCCCACTGATACAAGACTTCCTTAACATACAATCGATTGCATATCACGCATGAAAGATACACATCACCAAGTCCTAACCTATACCCTAGAGACTCGATTCTAAATAAAGGGTATGAGAAAGAAGACCATCGACAAAACAAACAAGTATAGATTAGGTACTTATGGCGCTCCTCTATGCGAGATGCGTAATCAATTCAATAGTCATGGATAAATGAAAAGTCTTATGACACTTTAGAGTAGACTATGATGATTAGAGAAGAGAAAATAGAGTAAAGAATGTTTGCAAGAGGTGGGGAATACAAAGGCCAGTGGTGGATATTTATAGGCTAAAGTCCCCAAATACTGTATAAAAACATAATGTCAAAGTAACGCGCCGCTGCCCGCCACCTGGCAATGGTGAGAACTCAAGCGCGTGTGACGCAGCGCGCCTGATACCCAAAGTCTGTGTTCTTACGGAGACGATTGGCTGTTTTAAATACCCGCACTTGTATAAATTCCACAATGTATACTTCACAGCAATGGGACATCTTCAATCATGTCTTAGCCAAGGTCCTACCACACTCAAATAGCCATTTGATAAACAGTTTGTGAAGTAATCTTAAAAATCGTTTTGTCATTATCCGTTAAAGTAAAGATAAAAAAGAATTATCGAAAAGGGTATTTTGGGTATTCCTAAAATATGTAACTAGCCTAGTTGGAATCCAACTAAAGATAGAAAGGGGTAGTTATGAACCAAGAAAATATTCTAGGAATATTCCTTGCTTTTGAGTGAAAGAGGAAAGAATTTGAATTTGCATTTCAAATCTATAACACACCATGTGGATAAAGAAGGATGATCTCTATCTATCTCTCTGAGTTGTTCATGAATGAGATGGAAGGAGGCCTCTCAAGCTTGTTCAAAATGAATGGTGAGGATGTGAAAAAGATAGGTGAGTAGGATAGGTGATTTGGCAAGATCAAGGGTGATAAAGAGGTTGTGTTTGTTATGTGAGTGAGAAAAGAGTGTTTATGAGATAAGTTGTTTTTGTTTGAGATATAATGCATACAATCCAGGGCTGAGAATAGATATGGAGGAAGTTTGATTTGTGAGATGCTCTTGATCAAATGTAGAAGGTGAAAGTGTTTTTTGTTGTTAGTTTGAGAAATAATCAAAGGGTGGAGAAGTGAAGGGTGTGGGAACTTGGATTGGTGACATTCCTAGATCAAGGGTTGAGATGAAGAAGTGTGTGTGTGTGTGTGTGTGTGTGTGTGTGTGTGTGTGTGTGTGTGTGTGTGTGTGTGTGTGTGTGTGTGTGTGTGTGTGTGTGTGTGTGTGTGTGATTTGAATTGTATAGAGAATACGATGAATAGTGGATATGTGGTGGAGAATGTTTTAAAAAGATATGGAAGATTTTGATTGAGAATGTAGGAGACACAAAGGTACATTAAGTACAAGAGAAGTACATTGTGTAAGAGAATATTATAGATGATAAAATTTAGGGTTTATTTGGTGAAGGTGCATATGAAGAAGGGTGTTTGTGTTTGGAGAGCGATTAGGAGGATAAATATGATGTTTATGATGTTTATGATAAATCAAAGGATTGATTTAAGTTAATAATCACATTGCCATTAAGAAGGAAAAGAGTGGACAAATGTGATTATGGTATTTTTTAGGAAGAAAGTGTTTAGAGTGTATAATGATGAAATCACTTGTTGGGTAAGAAGGTTGAACAAGTTATTAGATGGAATGGCTTGTAAGAGTGTATAGAAGAAGGAAGGACTTGTACACGTGAGGAATATATGTGAGTTTGTAAAAACATTTATATGTAAAAAAGTAAGAAAAGTCAAAGTATAATTAACTTTCAAATACCACAAACTCAATTAGTCATTTAGACTTTAATCCAAAATAATCAACATTGGATTTGATCACTAATCATCTTGATGCAAACTAGCTAAGTTTGCATCATAAGTAAAGCATATCCCATAACGGAAAAGGATGCGTTTACGCAAAGTGATATTTGACTTAGTTTGACCAATAAGGGAGTCAAACCCGTTACATGATTAGGATCAATTGTAAATCCGAGCAACAATGGATTTGATCATTAATCACTTTGATGCAAACTAGCTAAGTGCTTTGCATCATGGGTAAAGCATGTCCCATAACGGGAAATGATGCATTTACGCAAAGTGGCATTTGACTTAGTTTGACCAAAACAGGAGAATTTTGTGATTATTAGCTTAATAATAATTTGTCTTAATTTATTAATTAATTAACTGTGCTCTAATTTGGGGAAAGTTTATGATATTATTCAACAATACGCTCATGTCACCGCGTTACCAGACCACGGTTTGGATACGTTTATATATATCTCCTTTTGATGTTACTTGTACATGCTATTTTTATATGCATGTTAGTTTTGGTTATAGGTAAAACGGTATTGTTTGTTGTTATTGTTAGTTATGTCTGGCGGATACGTTGTTGTTATTGTTTTAATTATACTCGTAACACTTGCTAGGCGCTACTTGAGGAGTCAGGTACCTTGTAGATAGTAATCGCCCTAGGCTGGGACTACTTGGATTTTAATTATTTATATATATATATGAATTTCGAGATTATATGTGTGGCATGTTAATAGGACCACAGAGATAATAACACAATTGTTTATATACTTTAACTGTGTTTTGAACTAGTTTGACTGAGTTAACACCGAGGTTTGACCAAACTAATTTTTTTGGCCGATTATGCGCAACTCGCCTGTGTCACTGACTTTGTACGCGTCCTTGTTATCCGAGTTTTACAAAACTGTGTATGAATGACACGACAATTATTACGGACATGAATGTAAACTGAAACGCATTAAACTTGTGTCCCTTGAAACCACCATGTCATACACTCTTACAAGATGATGATTTCGGCACGGTTTATGTACTAAACTTGTGTTTGATTATAGTTGCAAAACTCGTTAGGCGTTACTCTTTTTATTATATTAGTTTGGATAAAAGAGGATTTCTCCACCGGCAAAGAATGTTAATTCTAAAGAGAAATTCGGTACAGACTCAATAGAAAAAGAACATATAGGAGTCACATTTTCAGAACATGCCCCGAAAATAATGACTAAATCAATTGGCACTTATGTACAAGACATAACCTACAAGCTTGGCAAGGTTGCTGAGCTTCAACCATGACCAGACACCATCACAAGTCGACCACATTGTCTTAGAATCTGATATAACAAGATATGACCATAAAACATTAAAATTACCTATCATTCTATGCGTTTGTCGAGTTTTGGGATCTTCCACATTGCCATGGCCTTCACAGGACTACTCGAGCGCTTTATAGAAAGCCTCATAAGCTTTAATCTCACCACTTCATATATATTACAAACCAACTTATCTACTCATCTTGATCATGGTTATAATGGAAGGTCGGCTCTTGCACAAGTTCCGATTGAATAAGGATACTTATAAGATCACTCAATCTGGTAGTTCAATTGGTGAATACTATACTAAGATGAAGTGTGTTTGGGAAGAGTTGGATAATATCAATGTGTTACATGTTCTTTTTTTTTGAACGGCGGCATATTATTAGAAAAGAACTAGCAAGGCGCTAGAAATTACAAAGGCGATTTAAGCCAATCAGTCCAACTAATACATTTCTTTCCTCTAGATTTTAACCAAGAAAAAGAAAAACACTGAATGTTATCAAAAACTTCACATTTTCTCATGTCTTGAGAATTGAAAATGTGGTTATTCCTAAAACGCCAAAGCATCCAACAAGTGGCGGCGAAAATGACATAAGCTCGGTCTTTCTCGACTTTTGAAGCTTTCCACGAGGTGTACCATATGTCCCATTCATCACAGGAAGATAACGTCGGGATTTTAAGGTCACACCAACCACGAACAAGCCTCCAAATATTGGAAGCTGCACTACAAGAGAAAAAGGCATGAGAATTTGTAAGACTTGCTAGAAGCTACTTGAGCGATTAGAGATACCTTGTAGAGAGTAATCCGCCTAGGCTGGAACTACTCGGATTTTAATTATTTTTAGATATGAATTTCGAAACTATATTATGAAATGTTCATAGGAGCATAGAAATATGCTTAGAGACATTAACACAGAGTTGACCAAGTTTTGACCAAACCGATTTAGCTCAACTAGCCTGTGTCACTGACTTTGTACGCAGCCTTGTTATCTGACTTTTACAACACTGAATATGAATGACTTGCGGCACTTATTACGAAATGCGCTAAACTTGTGTCCCTTGAAACCACCATATCATACATATGTTCGGTCGTTACAAGATGACGACAATTTTGGCATGGTTGTTTATGTACTAATGTGATGATATATGTAATGTATATTATGTGTTTGATTATAGTCGCAAAACTCGATAGGCGTTACTCGAGCGGTCGGATTGGAATTTTTATATTTTGATTTTGAAAGTATGTGTATGACATGTTTATAGGACCATACACTTGATCACAGGGCCCTGGAAATATTAATACAGTTTAAAACTGAGTTTTGACATTGATTGTGTTTTGACTGAATTTTGACTTGCTCAAGTCGCCTCGTGACTAACCTTTTAGCGAGTACTAGCTGATTACTTGGCCTTGTAGTCCGAGTTTTACACTACTGGTTTCGAAAAAAGTTGAAGAGTTACGTGTTTGATTGGAATTCGTGTGAAAATAGGCTTGACACGTGAAACTTATTATGAACATTAATGTAAGCTGAAATACATTAAACTTCTGTTGCTTGGAACCACCACAATTCTGGTTGTTAGAACAATAAAACGCCTGGCTGTTACCCAGAAAAGATGGATCATAAGTGATCATTTTGTCTGTCTATACGAATGGTTCATTATTCATGATATGACACCACTGGTATAAGTGCGGTCCATTCAGAATGTGAAATTGACATACATGTATCTAACTTTTTTACATCTAAATGTTTTTTGTAAAGCAACAAGACGTTAGTTTTGATAATGATGATAAAAGCAACTTTTTATTCTTCATAAGGTTCATAGGCACCACATATTGATTGTAACAATTTGTGTACACAGATACGTATTTGGATAATCTGAAAGGGGAACTCTCATCTGTTGAGGCTGAAAATGCTAAACTCTTTGATGAAGTCGAGAATCTTATGACGGGTCACTTGGAAGGTGAGGGAAATCGTCTTGTTTAGTTAAAGTTGTATTGTGTTTTGGAATGGTGCCTAAATGAACCTTACTGCCTGCGCAATGCTTTTGGATTGCAGATAGCAGAGCAATCTTGAAGGACTAAATTCTTCTCTAGAGTTCATACAGTCACAGGAAGTACGCATAACTTTGTAAAATTTATCTTTAACATGGACTTGATATTAACTATTTTTACGTATTAAAATTTTCTGCATATTTAGTACAATTAACAGAACATAGCCTGACATATGTCTTTGTGGCCATTTTTATTAAAGGATCTTGAAACAAAAAAGTCAGATGCTCGTCTGGAATGCTATTCAATGGTAGAACGCCAACCAGATTTCGATGGCGCACATGGTGGTTGCAAGTTTAAGGTTATGGCCATCTGTCATATACGGGGTGTTTGGGTAAGCTTATTTTATGTTCTTAATAGCTTATTCTACACTGGAAAAGCTATTAAGCACTTTGAAGATGTCTGGTTAAGCTTACGTCAAAAGGCTTATATCATTTTTGGAAGGAAATAAGCTAATAAGCATAATCCGTTAGATTGGGGTTTTTAGAAACACACAAGCTTACCCAAACACCTTCATAATATAGCCTTGATAATATTAATTAGTTATAGCTTATTTCGTTTATGCTATTATTGAGTTTAACTACTGATTAGCTTATTAATGTTTCCCCCCTGAGATTTTGGAGCTGAATAGTCTGATTGAGAAGAAACGCGACATTTTGAAGACATTAGAAAATCTTGACTACACTTTCAGAAGGTATTGCAAGGATTCTTAAGAGGTGCACATGGTTTTAGATTTTTGTAATTGCTATAAAATGTATCTTTTCTTCTGAAACAATGCAGGTGTGAAGGTGTTCTAAAGATCGAAGACGCACTGACTGGACTTGAAGTCATTGAATATGAAGGGAACCAAATTAGGTTGTCTTTAGGAACATATATTCCAGGCACCGATTTACCTGAGCAGAATCATGAGTTGGCTATAGAACTTTTGGGTGGCAGATTGGAACTAAGGAACGCTGAGGTATTTTTGTTTGTGTTTCTTAAATAAGCTAAATGATGTTGTTTACGAATATTAGTTAGCAGATCTAGTCTCAGTACTGTGATTCTACTTAAACAACACCAATCTTGTACACCATTTGATAATTTCAAACTTTTGATGCTCGCCATTGTTCTTTCAGATTTTTCCAAATGATGTGTATATTGGTGAAATTATGGATGCGGCCAAGTCATTTGAGTAAGCTACTTCATCACTTGTAATCATGATCGTATCTATATCTGATGCTCCACCTATGATTTTAACATCCATAGTGCCATCTCACTTTACATATGATGGACCCAACCACATGCATTATTTGTTGAAAATGCATTTGCGGTCTGCATTTTGCTTTCATTTATTGAAAATTTTGATTCGTTATTTTTGAAACACCAGTTTTCTCTTCTTCCAATGCTTGAGAATAAGAACTCACTGGAGTGGTTTGTAAGAAAAGCACAGGATAGAATTGTTTTAAGCACATTGAGGAGGTCTTTGGTTTAGGCCGCAAGCAAGTCAAGGTGATATTTTGGTGCAGTTTTTATTTTATTTCACCGTATGTGCTCTACCATATATCTTTTGCTCCCTTAATCTGTTTGTTTGAGTAGAGGCTCTCCATCGAGTATGAAGACAGAGATGAGATGATTGTGGCTCATATGGTGGATGCCGTTGATGATTTTATTAAGGTATCTCAAGGGTGGCCAAATGCTAATTCTGCATTGAAGTTATTATTGTTAAGATAAAATACCGTACCTTGAGTCTAGGGTGCGTTCCCTACCCTCTTGGTGAAGTATCCTCTTAAATTACCTGAAAGTAAGAAAGAACACCCGTTAACTCGCCCCGGGTGTTGACCCAGGACCAAGCTCGGGCGTGAGAGTAAGTACTTTTGTAAGAGCCGAAGGGGCTATAAGTAAGAGCCGAAGGGGCTATAAGTAATAAATGTGTGTGTGGTGCAATTAACCTCTCAAGTAGTAAATGCTTGGGTATTTATACTAATTGAAGTACTGTTTAGAAATATTGTTCTTGACACCTTGGGAATGAAGGAGACGACCTATGCTTAGCCTTTGCCTTGGGTGTCGGTACTCCTTGGAGACATCGCTCCTTAATTCCCGGGATAGTGATGTTGCATAAGTGTTTGTTATTGTCCAACGGTTTGAAGAGGTATCCCTCTTTATCGAGTCTAACGTTTTGTCTTCTTTCGGGTTGATGTAGTGCTCCCGTCCGGACCCGTTCGGATATAGTGCCCGTCCGGTATATATGCGGACACTTGGGCTTTGTGTGGCCCATTCGGGCTATTAGCCTGTCCGGCATATACGCGGACATGTCCCCCCCCAGTATGGCTTTAAGAGTTGTAAACTATTGAAGTCCTACTTGAGGTGCTCGTCTTGAAGGGTCCTGAGACGTTGGTCCTCGTTTCTTTTCTCCCCTCATTTTTTTTGTTTTTTTTCATCTTGATACGTATGAAACAAACTTCATAATTATGAGGAGTTGGGATCCACTTGTCTTCGTGATGTGTATGAGACAAAATCATAATTTCAGTGGGTTAAAAAACCATTATGACTCTTCATCGTCTCTTTATTCGGTGTGTACACGTGTTGAGCGATTTCCTATCAACGGTCATGATTGGGCTTTGACAGCTGTTGTGTGTGATTTGACGAACCCAAGCCCATTTGGGGCCTATAAATAGTCCATAGTTACTTATTTTTTACCGTGTGTAAAAAGTTTAAAGATCATAGCCGAACGTCCCTTGCTTGCAAGATAATTATCCGACTCGTCCAGCCGCCTTTTTCTTTATTGTGATCAGGTTTACCTTTCTTATCATTTTTAACTTTGTAAGTTGCCGCCTCTTCGGATCTTTGAAAATGTATGACGTGGAACGAGTTGACATGGGGTCGCAAGCCGAAGCCTCTTCGTCCAGCAAGCGTGACATGGGTTCTTATATTTCTACCATGAAACCTTCGGATGTGAAAGCCCTTACTCGTAAATATAAAATTCCTAGGGATCTGCACCCCGTTGCTGTGTCTTCCGAATGGACCATGGACCGTCTGACCGATGAGTATATTGGTCTCTACGAGCAGTATTTTGAGTTTGCCGGACTAAGGGTACCTTTTTCGACCTTCCTTCTTGCTGTGATTAGGCACTTTCATGTACATATCTCCCAATTAGTGCCACTAGGTTTGACCCGATTGACCTTATTCGAGTTGTATTGTCGAAGCCTTAACATCGTCCCTTCGGTAACTTTGTTCCGGGTTTTTTATAAACTTAGCAAACAAGGGGATTGGTTTTCATTCGAGAAAAGGGCCGGTAAGGATTTTCGAGGTAAGATTTTGAACGAGACATTCTCTTGTATGAAAAAGTGGAAAAGGGCGTTTCTTTTTTATTGATCGAAGAGCCATTCCGGATGCTATGTGTTGGAGGCATCATGATTCGGATATAAGCGATCCTGCACCTAAGGATGGGTTCGATGAGGATGATGTTATTGCTTTGACCAACCAGCCTATTGACATTCGTGGTATTCCGAGCGGGTTGCTTTTTAGTGCTGGGTTGGCTATCATTTGGGAATTTCCTAAGTTCCGTCCTTTGTTTAAAGATCCGGAGGGAAATGGTAATGAGAGGGCACTTAATTTCCTTTATTTGTTTGCGACTTTGTATATATTCCTTCCTTTATTTTCTCACCTGGTGTGTTTTTTTTTGTAGTTGTTACCATGTCGGAGTATTTACGTCTTCCTTTTCTTTCCAGAATGACTATCGAGGCTGGGGGGGCCTTGACCGAACAAGACATCATTCCTTAACATACTACCACTCCTCTTAGTGACGATGAGCAAGTTCCCAGCAAGACGGACTCACAACAAAGGGTTGAGGCCTCAGATCCTAAGATAGTGGCCACTAGGATAAGGAAGGCGCAGGCTGCTGCCAAGAGAAAGGCCGAGAAGAACAGGGGGTCCGAAGGTGCCGGTGGGTCTGAGGGAGGTTCGAAGAGGCGTAAGGAGAAATCTGATCACATCCCTTATCCTACTCCTCTTCGGACTATAGAGGCGGTTGCTTCGGATGTTTCTAGGGGTGACCATGTAATTTCCCCTACTCAGACTCAGGGAGATAACTTGCTTGAGATTCCTGCGCATGATTCTGCCAACACCACCACTCGTCTTAATGAAGAGCATAACGATGAGCATTCAGGGGTTCTTGGTAATAGAGATGGTGATTTTGATGATGATGTGGATGAAGAGATCGATCTTGAGGGGCCGGATAGGCATGTTAGTGAGACTACGGAACGGGTTATTATTGGAACTGAGTCAATTCCCACTGCTACAACCCGTCCGGATAATGGGAAGTCTATTGCCCAGGAGGAAACTCCTATGCCTGATCCCCCTCCGCAAGGTTTGTCCTTTTTTTTTTGCTTATTTTCGTAAGTGTTTTATTCTTCGCACCCTGTGTTGCTAATAGGTGGTGTTCTGCAGGTGCTGGTGCCGATGAGGCTGGGTCTTCTGTACCTCCGTCTCTTTTTGTTCCGACTTGGGAAATCCACCAGAGGAGCCGAGTGACCACTCCGGAGGAGTGCCGTGATTTGATGGTTAACCTTATTCCTCCTGGTGTTCGAGAGGAGATGCATCTTTTGGACAACAATGTTGTTTTGGACAGAGCCTGGTTTTCCTTGGCCCGTGGTGCTATGGCACAGGCCCACGCCCTCCGTCAGTTTGAGTCTCTTTATGACACCCACCATGCCTTGCAAGAGAGTCTTAAGACTACGCGGAGTCATCTTGTTCGGACCCGAGAGGACTTTAATGTCGTTCAGAATTTCTACAACACTTTGTCTGAGAGGCATAGGAAACTCCGCGAGGAGCATGCCCAGTGTTCTGAGGGTCTTGCTGTTGTTCGGGCCGAAAAGGATAGTTTGATGGCTACTAATGCCGAACAGGCCCTTCGGATCAAAGAGTTGGAGCAACAATTGAAAAGTGCCGATGAGGTCCATTCTTCTGCTGTGAAAGATCTGGAAGGCCAGCTTGCTCAAAAAGACTCCGCATTGGTTTATGCTGAAAGGATTTCTAGTGACAGACTCTCGGAAAATGAGGAGCTCCGGACCCAACTTGCCTTTGCCCCCAAACTTGTTAGGGCCGCGGAGGTGGCCGGTTCAAAAGACACGGTCTCTTGAGAGTTTTCAAGGTCCAAGACTGGTCCTTCTCTTCAAGACCCTGTTTCCGAACATGCTTCCGGAGGTTCCAAAGCTCCTCCGTCTAAGAAGACTTAGCTTTTGTAATTTGTAATAGATAGGTCTTGTTTTGAATTGTTTGTAACTTTGAACAAACGTCCCCTTTTTGGGCTTGATAATTGTAACTTATTCTTGTGCCGTTGTAAATTTGCCTATGTCGCACTTGATTCCTCCCTTATCTGCTTATTCCACTTGTATTCGAATGGGTTAACTCTTATGTAGGTTGAGCTACCGTGAGGTCGCTTCGTCCGAGGAGGTTTTGCCATATGTACCATGATCGAAGGTTTTTACACCATATATATAATATATAATAAAATATAAAATATATATAATCTAAAAACAACAATCAATGAAGATCTTGCTATTCCAAGCTATTGCTTCGGAGGTTCCAAAGCTCCTCCATCAAAGAAGACTTAGATTTTGTAATTTGTAATAAATAGGTCTTATTCTAAATTGTTTGTAACCTTGAACGAATGTCCCTTTTTGGGCCTGATATAATTAACTTATTTTGGTGCCATTGTAAATTTGCCTTTGTCCCACTTGATTCCTCACTTATCTGCTTGTACCACTTGTATTCGGATGGTTGCCTACTCATTAGTTTAGCTACCATGGGGTACTATTCGTCCGAGAGGTTTTGTTCATATGTTACATTATGCTTTCGTCTGAAAGGACTTTGCCCTTTCTTCTATTTTTTTTTTACTTGGTGTTTGTGTAACCCTGTGACTTAGTTGTCTGTGGGATTTATTTTGTCCGGAGGGCGTTTGTTCCTTCCTTATCATTTTTACCCTGTGACTTAGTTGTCTGAGGTCTATTTTATCCGGAGAGGCTGTGCCCTTCCTTATCTTTTTTACCCTGTGACTTAGTTGTCTGTGGGATTTATTTTGTCCGAAGGGGCTATGCCCTTCCTTATCTTTTTTACCCTGTGACTTAGTTGTCTGTGGGATTTATTTTGTCTGGAGGGGCTATGCCCTTCCTTCTCTTTTTTACCCTGTGACTTAGTTGTCTGTGGGATTTATTTTGTCCGGAGGGGCTATGCCCTTCCTTATCTTTTTTACCCTGTGACTTAGTCGTCTGTGGGATTTATTTTGTCCGGAGGGGCTATGCCCTTCCTTATCTTTTTTACCCTGTGACTTAGTCGTCTGTGGGATTTATTTTGTCCGGAGGGGCTATGCCCTTCCTTATCTTTTTTACCCTGTGACTTAGTTGTCTTTGGGATTTATTTTGTCTGGAGGGGCTATGCCCTTCCTTATCTTTTTTACACTGTGACTTAGTTGTCTGTGGGATTTATTTTGTCCGGAGGGGCTATGCCCTTCCTTATCTTTTTTACCCTGTGAATTAGTTGTCTGTGGGATTTTAGGTTGTACGGCACAGGGGCGATCCGTCCGTTCCGCAATCATTGCAAAATTTATATTAGAAATTTTGCCTTTCCCTTTTGAACTAGGAGGAAAAGGCTATAATATTTATTAATTATACATTCGCGAATACAGAATTCCATAAAACTATATATCCTAAGTAGCCATTTGTGTAAATTCATACTGCGTTGCCATGTTCGAGGCACCTCTTGTACCTCCTCTTGTCTGCAGCGTGTCAAGAGCCATTCTGAATTGCTTCTGTGACTCTATATGGGCCGTACCAATTTTGAGTCCCATAATTTTCCTCCATTCTACTATATCCTGCTTGCTGCATTCACTTACGATATACAATTTACTCTAAGGCTAAAAACCAACTAGGCGTACCTTCCGTGTTATTGTAGGTTCCTAAGCATTTGTTTTGCTAACTTGGCCTAAAGTATGGCAGCTGCTTCTCTTTTTTCCTGCAATCATATCTAAATTTTTATACGCTGCTCTCCTCATTGTCTTCCTCTCCCGTATTCATCATACAGGCTTCCGATAAGATGGAATTTCTGATCTCGGCCAGGAAAGGAACCGTTCACTTCAGTAGTTTAATCTGAAAGGAGTTTCACCATTGCTTTGTTTGATTGAGAGTACTGTGCGGCCTCATAGCACATTCGGTGTCATTACCCAGATGACTCTTTATTTCCATTCCTAGCGGTCTTGATTCCTCCATTGAGGCTTCTATTTGGCCTTTCACTAAAACGTTGTGGTGGATGGGATACTGAGGTTATTATCTGTTGGATCTGAATCTAGTGCACCATCACTTTGATGGCTCATTTACCAACTGTGCTCCATTGTCATGTGACAATCTATCCTTGGCAAGGCCACAAAACTGCAATTGATGTTGCCCATACAAGACGGTTCACCTCGTTTACCGTGTTATTGTGGACTCCAGTCCCTGGCTTTGCGTCGATCCACTTAGTGTAAATTAGTCAGATTGCTACAATAACCTCAAATTGGGCTCCTCCTCTGGCTGGTGTCAGTTGGTCTAGGATGTCAATCCCCCATGATTAAAATAGGCCATATGGGCCATATGGGATGCCAGGTGTGTCTTGGGGAGTCTTGGAATCGGGGAAATTAATCTTGACATGAGTCAAATTGATCTACTCTCTTTAGCATCAGAATGCTTTGTGGCCTGTAATAGCATTGCCCGCATTGCTTTCTTGCACTGCTCTTGTGTTTGTTGAATTCCACAAGATCCCATGTGGATTTCCCGGATTAATAGTTTGCTTGTATAAGGACCCACACACCTCAAATCGGACCAAGTATCCCTTCTTGAAAAATGTACTCCTGACTCCTATCATTACTGGCTTATTTGGCAAGCAGGGACCGTGCTTCGTTTTTGGCCGACGGGGACTTATTCCTTCGCTTCCAAGTAGTTGTTGATGGGAGTCATCCATTTCTCCCCTTCTTCTTCCAAATGGTTTGCACCTCCTTAGCGATCGGTTGAGCGTTGCATTGCCTGTTCAAGAACTTCAACCTAAGAATTTACTTGGTGAGGGGGTCGAAAAGGGTTGTGGCCAGCATTGCTTAAAAATCCGCTTCTGATTATACTTCTCTCGGTAATAGTTCTCAATGGGAAAATGTCTTGCAATTCTAATGATGACTCCTTGGCTTGGCCAAATACTTGGATATTGACTCCTTGGTAGCTTCATATGCATCAATTGATTTGAGTAGCAACCAAATTTGATGTCTACTTCACCTCTATGCTTAGACACCTTCATCTTTCTTGCAATGCGTAACCCTGCGAGGAGAGCTTCGTACTCTGCTTCATTGTTGGTACTGACAAATGTTAACCGAAGAGCATAAGTATACTCCAAACCACTAGGTCCGATTAGCACGAGACCTGCTCCTGAGCCCTTCAGGCTGGCCGCCCCATCCGTGAAGAGTGTCCAGACTTCAGTGTCGTCTACCTCAGGTGGTACTTCGGGCATTCGAAAGTACTCTTCCTCTGCCTCTCCATAATTTTTTTTTTTCCGGCGCATCGGGATAGGAAATCTGCCAGGGACTGGCTTTTTATAGCATTCTGGGTAGCGAATGAATTGTTGTATGTCCCTATCTCCACAGCATTTACTTGGCAACTTCCCTGAGGCTTCTGGTTCTGCTAAGTATTATTTTTATGGGTATTGTCCGTAATGACCTTGACAGGATGAGCTCTCAATTCACCTTATTCAGCCTCCTCACTCTTGTTATAACTTAGGAAATGGGCCATCTTTTCTAGAGGGGAATAATTCTTTTCGGCATCATTTAGCGTTCTGCTCACATACTGGACTGGGCATTGTCTTCCGTTTTGATCTGTCAGCAGTACTGCTGAGACAGCCTCCTTTGCCACTGCTAGATATGCATACAGTGTCTCCTTCGGAAATGGTGGTGTTAATGATGGAAGGGATTATTATCGTGCCTCTCTTATTGCTGAAAAGCCTTCTTACTACCTCGGGGTCACCGGTTCTCATGTTTTTTTTCTTTTGTTATGTTTTCTGAGAAAGGTGTTGATAGAAAGGCTAGAGCCTTTCGGCTGTTTGGCTAGGAACCGATTTAACTCGAAGCTTGCTTCCAACTGAGACTTTGCATTTCTTCAATGTTTTTGGGGAAGTGTGATCCGATATGGCCTTTTGGGTCTTTTGTGGTTTGGCCCTGATTCCTTCCGATGTGACCTGTATCCCAAATAATTTTCCTTCTTCGACTACTCAAATCGAACACTTTTTTGGGATTTCAGCTTCATGTTTTATTGCTTTTAATTTTGAAACGTTTCTGCCTAGAGGTCCGCCAGGAGACTCTTCTCGTCTTTGCTTTTGTAAAACCTATGTCTTCCACATATGCTTCTTGGTTCCTTCCTATTGGCTTATGAAAGTTGAGTCAACCAACCTGTTGGTAGGTGGCACTCGCATTTTTTAACCAATGGGCATCTTCTGTAGCAGTATGTCCCTTGTTCTGGTGTAAAGGTTAGTCTTTCATATCTTCTCTTGCCAGACTGAAATTGATGGTACCTTTGTAGGCATCAAGGAAGCACTGTATTTGAAACCCATGACTGCTTCGACCTTGCAGTCAATGATAGGCAAGGGATATTAGTCTTGGGCATGCAGAGTTCAAAATTTAAACATCACATTCACACTCCTCATTGATACTTCACATTCTTGATAGGAACTGGGTTAGAGGATATACTGTAGGGTACTTGATTGGGGACTATTCTGCTCTACCCATTGGCCTCTACCTCATTTAGTCACTAGACAGTTGGCGTTTTTAGGAAGGAAGACGGAGGGGGAAAAAGGTACTTTTTTTTGGGCACGAAAAGTGGTTTCCAAACGCGACGAGATTTACTTTAACGGGAAGTGCTCGATGATCCTTCTAGGCCCCGGGTCTTGACTGAAAGGTTCCAAGCGAAGACTCCATGTTAGTTATGAGGGAGTGTTTTTATTGTTTCTTGCAAACTGGAGAAAGTCTTCCTTCTATGGTGACAATTTGATCTCTTGGGAAGGCATGGAATTAATCTAGTATTTTGCTCTGTTAAGGTTGCCCCTTCATCCGGCTGTCCTGCCTCATGGATCTCCGATTGCTTCTCCGTCAGTATTTGCTTTTCTTCTCGAAGTCTGCATTATTTTTTTTTTTTATTTTTTTTTTGTATTTCTTTTTTTTTTTTTTTTTCTATATGATATCGTTGCCCGGGTTACAGAGTTGCTATTCCTTTGGAGTGGGACTGATCATTTGAGTGGATAGTTATGGGATTGCATGCAGTGTTTCAACCTGGTCTTCCAAATTATGTTGTAGGGAGTGGTGGGCTATGCTCGCCTTCGCGATCCGACTTATAAAATGTTATGGACAGGCCTTCTATCAGACCCTTCTTTCCCTAAAACATACTTCCCGATCAAGTGTCCCCAATGTTTCGCCACCACATCGCCGGCGAAAAACGCATCAATGTCGTTCTTGGCTGTCTGCTTTGTCAGGCCCGCTTGGACTTCAGAAGGCAGAAGTTTTCTAAAACACTTGTGCAATCCATGGCTTCACGGAATGGAACCCTCTTCCACATACAATGCCGCATTACCAGATACCATTCCACTTCGGCCTCTTTTGATTAGAGGTTCATGGATACATCGTCTGATATGTCCTTGGGATGGGAATGGGGTGTATCATCCAAGCCTTCTCGTTGTCTTAACGACACATAGGTCTTGCGTATTTCTCTTTAGAGGACAAGGATTCTGACCATGTTGGATTACCGTAGGGTGGGGGGGGAGGGTTTCTGCTTGACATTCCTACTCTTTGCCTTTGGTGCCTTATCAAAGTGTATTTCAAATTTTTCCTTTGTATCTCGTGAGGCGCGATTTCCGAATTAAGTCTTCTCCGATATTGTATGCAATCGTTTGTGTGAGGACCCTTATCTTGAATGATAGGCACGTATTTATAGGGGTCGCCTGTTTCTCCACGGATTTTCCCACTGGGCTTGGTGCTGGCAAGTGCAGGTTGGGTTTCGGGTAGCTCAAATTTCTTTTGGACACTCTAATTAGAGAGTCCAAGGAAAGTACAGGCACTGCTTTGTTTGCTTGGTCTCTTTGGGGATAGGGAGCTCTGTAATCCCTATGCCTTCCACGTTGATAATTGTTCTTAGACCTTGTAAGGGTTTTTTTAACTCATTTCCTTGTGGTCTATTCTTTGGTATATTCGGTTCGTCTTGTCATTTCTTGTGGAAGTTGGAAAGGTCAATCTCTGATGGACATCTCGTGGTCCTGTCGGAAAGGACAGGCGACGATGAATGTCCCTCGACTCTCCTGGTGGGAGTTCCGTGCGGGCATATGCTTCTTCCGCTCGGACAAATTCATCCACCCTTCTCATCATTTCATCAACGATTTTGGGTATGTTGTTGGAAGCGTCTTTGCCAGTTCAGGAGATTTTATGATCCATAAAGGAGTGATCTTCATGACATCCTGGAACACCCATGATTGAGACCAGTTTCCACGTCTCATTTTCTTTGAACGCCGGTAGGGTCTAGTTAGCCTTCCACAAACTTGGTGATTTCTCATGGGGCTCTTTGTAACACGTCCTTATTGAGTATCTTTTTGGTGAATGCTTCCCTAGTTGATACCATTCATTGATGCTTATTGGGAGTGGGAGCTCTCGAACCAGCCCATGGTCCTACGTTCAATGTTTGCTGAAACATCCGACACAAACCGGCATGGGCCATTCTCCTGAGTTTGCTGCCATCGAAAAAATGATTTAAATGATCGGCTGGTGTCAGTGGGACCCAGATACAGCTTAATGTATGGTGGATAACATATTTCGGGCCAGCGAAAAAACTCAATGATCCTTCTTGTGATTGGTGTTTTCGTTTTTCTTGAAGGCTTGCTTAAGTCTTCCTCGCCGGACAATCTTTTCACTCGCATACACGCACTTCCTTCTTTTAGAGGTATATTGTCTGTTCCAAAGTCCAGACGTATCGGATCAGCCCCTGTTTGTAGTTCTAATCTATGATTATGACTTAATTGCGAAATGTGCCTGCAATGTCTGCTCCTTACGTGAGAGGAGGGGGAGTCCATTCTCACTCGTACCATGTCCAGCCCTCCTCCAAATGGTTCCGTATTCTCTCTTAGCTGGTAGATGAGATAAACGGGTCCCACGGATGGCGCCAAAATGTTAAGGTAAAAATCTCGGGCCTTGAGGCTTGGTGCGTTCTCAGTTCTGGGGGAAGTTCCTCTTGAATTACCTAAAAGTAAGAAAGAATACCCGTTAACTCGCCCCGGGTGTTGACCCAGGACCAAGCTCGGGTGTGAGAGTAAGTACGTGAATATGAGCCGAAGGGGCTGTATATGGGAGCCGAGGAGGCTATGGTAATAAATGTGTGTGTATGTGCAGTAAATGCTGTGTGTATGTGCAGTTGATTGTGTAGTTTTACGTACCTATAAAATATATAATAAAAATACTACTTAGGTAAATTCCAACTATTCACCTTTAACCAAGGTAAAAAGTTAAGACTTACAAAAATAATATATAAAATATATAATATACGTATGTTAAACCGGGTAAGTATGATCACCCGGGTCGTTATCCCCAATGACTAGTGAAATTGAAACCACGTTTAGGTTCGGATCCTGATTTGAATGGAGCAAAGATATTCGATTTGAAAAATAAAATTAAATTGAACAATTAAACAAAGACGGAAAAGCAATTTATTAAGCAAAATGGACTAAAACTTAACCCTAAAAAATTGTAGAACTAAAATTTCCTAATTAAAGAAAAAATCGCCAGAAAATTATTAAAAATAAAAGCCCTAATTTTATCTTTTTATAAAAGTTTAATTGATACTAATCTAAAAATTGATACCTAATTACTAACTTAACTATTAAACTCAATTAATAACTTAACTAAGGACTAATGGTGTGCAAATACCTAAGAAACTAACGGGGAAACTATCAAACTACGAGAGGGACTACATTCGAAAAAACAATTATATCGAAAAAAGTTACACTTTTTACCCCTGAGAATCTATCCCGACAAAAAAACTAAGTCATAAAGATACTCAAAAATTTAAAGAGCTTAAATTGTAAACTAAAAGAGCAAAGTTGTAAAGGAAGCTAGTGCGCGGATCATGAATTAATATAAAGGACAATTAACGGGATGGAAATTCACTTGAATAAGCTCTTAAAGAAGATTATTTTCCAAAACTGAACCTCAGAAAGGAAGGCTAACTTTGATTTAGAAATAAGCTATAAAAGTTCAAAAAATTGATCAAAATGAAAAGAACAGAAGTCTTAAGAGCTTATGATGTGCTTAATCTAAGAAAATTGCAAAGAAATCAAAGCTTAAACTACTCTTATGGTATGAAATTGATCAAGAAATAAGCAAACTCAGGAAATAAAAAATAAAAAAAAAAAAAAAAAAAAAAAAAAAAAAAAAAAAAAAAAAAAAAAAAAAAAAAAAAGCCCAACAATAATCACAATTAATCCAAGTAAGCTAAAAACCTTAATAAGCTAAACTAGATTTAAAATTAAAGAACTTTTATCTATTTTATCCTTCAAATGAGCTATAATAAATCTAGATTAAAAGCTTATGGAAACAAATTTAGACTTCTACTTAAGTTCTACTGTTTTTTGGAAATTTTAGATTTTTATGACTTTTGACAGCTAAATTAAACTAAGTAAATAAGCTAAAAAATAGCCAAATAAAGACTTAAAAACGTATTCGATATATTAAACTTAAATCCTAATGAATTAATGAGCTAGATCCTAAAATTACTTATCTAAATTAAGCTAAGAACACAGCAGTACTAACTGAGGTTAGTACTGCTAGTGTAACATTTCAGCAGTACTTTCAAGTGAAAGTACTGCTAATGTAATTTGACTCTTAAAAACAAATTAAGCAATGAAATAAGCTAGAAAATGAAAACTAAATTCTTAATAAGCTATAACTAGAACTAAACTTAATCCTACTAAATTTGAAAAGCTAAAATTTATACTATCAGTACTAACTTATGGTTAGTACTGGTAGTGTAGAGAGTCAGCAATACTAACTTAGGTTAGTACTGCTAGTGCAATTTTGAGAATGCACTAAACCAAACACCTCTTTACCATTTTGACAGGACTGAGAAAAGCTTTTTAAAAGAAATTTAATGAATAATTACTAAATACCAGATAAAAACTAGCTTAAATCAAACTTAATTAACAAAACTTAACAACTAAATAAGCCTTAATCTAAGATCTAAACTATTTTACTATATTTTTAGTTTTTTTTAGAGGTTTTCAAGTCAAATATATGAAAAACTAAGATCTAAACTAATTTAATCAAAAACAGACAAGCAACTATGAATTTTAAGCTAAGACTTTACAAAGTATAC
The DNA here is from genome assembly GCA_026074375.1 of Tanacetum coccineum. Classification (NCBI taxonomy): domain Eukaryota; kingdom Viridiplantae; phylum Streptophyta; class Magnoliopsida; order Asterales; family Asteraceae; genus Tanacetum; species Tanacetum coccineum. The sequence continues at coordinate 38,759 of BQNB010020759.1, read as the reverse complement.
TTTTATATAAAAACTACACTCTACTTTTAATTAAAAGTTTACTTACACATTTCTTTTATAAAATCACAAGTAATTACACAAGTTAATAAAAGAAAAATAATCTAGGAACATCATCCCTTGAAATCATGGGATGATTCCCATTAGGAGGAACCAAGAGACCAAGAAACATAAGCCTTTAAAGCCCTTGTTTCCCTCCCCTTTTATCCCCTTGAACCCACGCCCCAACACAACCCCCCTCCTTTAATTTTTCTAGTCAAACTTTGCTAAAATATCTAGTTCTCTCTTCCTATAAATACATGCACCTCATATGTAAAGTTTACACACTCTTTTACTTAGCAAAATTATTTTCTTTTCTCTCTTGTTTACTCCAAAACCCACGGCTCAATATACCCTCTTAAGCAAACCATACAAAATTTTTCTACAATCCATACAACCCTTAACACATCAATCCTAAGACACACTAAGGTGTTTACAAGCATTGGTTCTTCATTTGCAAGGATTAAGGAAGAAAAGGAAAGATTAGGGTTTCAAACCTAATCTAGGGTTTATAAGCTTGTAAGCTTTGGTTTTGAATCTAAACACGGGTTTAGCACTTATTTCTCATCTCATACATCATCCCTAAGGTCTTCCTAATTCCTTTATACTTTTTATTATCATTATTTTATGTGTAATATGTTATTTATGGCTAAATCACCACTAAGGACTTTTTAATATGTAAAATGAGTTTTCACTAATGTTTATGAATTTATGCACTTATTCTTATGTCATATGGTTATATATATCATGGAAAAATGAATGTAAAAGTATGTTAACATATGGTTTAAGTATGAACATGTTTAAGTATAAATTAGGGTTTCTAAAAGGTCCTAAAAACAAGTTTTAAACACATTTTGGAAAATAATATCTTAGGGGCTGTTTGTAATTCGAAAATTACATATATGTTTTATGATTTTATAAAATACTACATGTCACAAGGATCGATGGGTCATAAAGAACTCGAAAAACCGATTAATAACGAAGAAGATACGCCATTTACAAGTTTACGATAGTTAATACTTTTATAAAACAATTTTTATAAAAAGTACTATTCACCACAGAAACTTATACTTTATAAACATCCATAATATGATAAAACTTTCAATTACGAGAACGTGCTCGAAAGAATCGCTAAAAACGGAGCTATAACGAATAAGATACGACAAAAACGGGTTTTACGTTAATTAAAACCTAAAAACGAGTAAAATAGCTGTTGTGAACAGTAAAAACACTATTCATCGCAGAATATCAAAAACTTGAAAATGTAATATTTTGATCACTCGTCTTACTACGAAGACGTGGACGTAAGAAACGCGAGCAACGGACTTAAAACGACCAAATTAGGTCATTTTTACGAAAAGTATATTTATAAACGTTTTCACTTTATAAATATTATTTTACTAAAACGATTAGTCGGTGATTATGCTATATAGAATATTGAGTGGTTATCAAAGTGCTATAATACTAGGGAGTTTCATAATGAGGCCTCTTCGGATGGCGTATCGACGAGTTGTTGGATTTACGATTTAAAGTGTCCTAACTCCTCGTACGTCATGTCATGACCTCTTTAATTATGATAGCCCGAACGATAGTACGATGTAACAACTATAAGATTATATTCAATGTTATTAATTAAAGTACTCGGTACTTATACGACCTTAATTTAAATAGGTTGCATCTATCGTCTTGCGTGACGTTTTATCTGTGATTATTTGGACTATCTGTACTCAAGGTGAGTTCATAGCCCCACTTTTTACAGTTTTACTGATTTACTATTATTTGGGGTGAAAACATGCTTTGTTTTATAAATTGGACGCAAGTGTTTTAAATATATTGATTATGTGTTTGCCTAAGTAGCGATAACCCTCCTGAGCCCATTATCATGAACTGTCAATTGCATAGATGTAGTTGTTAATTGCATTATGTGAGCGCGAATGTTATAAATAGATCTATTGGGATTAACCTCCCCGTTTGGGTGATTAGCTATCACCGGGAACGAACGTTGACCATGTCGGACTTGGATGTTGCGGGTTACAACATCTGTACGGGCAAAATAACTGCTAAAATAGCAAATATAGGTTGAGCTTCAGTGTCATGAGCTTAGTGCAACAGTAATCTGGTTTTGTGATTGTTGGCATATGTTGTAACATCACGGGAAAGTCTTGCGGTCCTGCATAATTTAAATACATAAACCTATGAATTCACCAATATTTTTGTTGACGTTTTAAGCAATGTTTTCAGGAGGTCAATAGGCACGAAGTGCCAAGGATGCATTGGATTACATTTTGGATTGCACACTTAAAGATTTATGTGCATCATATTTTGGGAAATGTATTGTTGTCTTTTGTAATATTAAACAATGAACAAGTAAAGCTTTATGCTTTTGTATTATGTCTTATAATTAAATCCAATGTATCAATTTAAACGACTTTTTGTGTCGTTCTTATATATATCTTGTGCTCTTGATCTTGAAGTAACACGCCCCGGATCCTTATTCCGCTGCGACCCATTTTGGGGGGTGTTACAAGAGCGGTCTTGCCAATTATAAGAAAACTGTTTTAACCATGATTAATCCAATTAAAATGCAGGTTTGTTTATTTTAGTGCGATGACTACTTATTTCGAGACGGCATATCATTCCAAGATTTAGGCGGTGCTTCTTGCTAAAACCTTGACACGTAGAATTCTGTCACAATTAAATGCATCGTATAAAGCATCCTATTTGTTGATTATAATCTATCTTAGGAGATTAATAATGGTGATCTTATTAAACCCTAGCTCATCGAGACTTTACCCACTTACAGCTTAATGACTCTTTATATACTAGTAGTCTACTGTCTGAGTCTTTAACAAAGGAAGAAGAATGCTATACTAGGTCACCTGCTAGAATAACTTATTCCCTTGTAAACAAAAGATTCTGATTCTCAGCACGAATAGCACCATATGCATATGTTTTCTCAGAGACATGAGCAATTAATTCGTCCATTTCCGTTTGAGTTTGAGACCGTGTCTTTTTGATTGAATTAAAAAGCTTTTGATATTCTAATTTGACATTGTCACGTTCTTTTATCAAAGATTGCACCGTAAAATCCAAAGACACGTTCTCATCTTCAAGTTTTTCCATTTTTGAAATCTAAGAATAATCAAGAGGGATGTTGTTTTTTTATTCTTAAAACTTGAATCCCATTATGTTTTTCTTTTTCATCATGTTGTGACTTTTAATTCAAGAATCAAACACATTGCTTTCACAAAAACCTTTGAAATCTTTTTCAAGAATTTTTATTCTTGCTTGCAAACCCTCTTGAATCTCGATGGATTTCTTTTTAAGTTGTTCAATTTCAGCATGGAGTGAATTGTCTACACATTCATGATTTAAGCACACACTTAATTCAACTTCATGCTTGAGAGATACTTCCAAAGTTGATCTTTCAAAAAATCATTTTGCTTTCTATTCACAAGTTCACTTTCTGTAGACTCAAAAACATCTTTCATCTCTTTTATATCCCTCTGAAATAGTGGTCTTAAAAGAATTCAAAGTATTAACTCAATCTCCATTTACAATTGGTTTGAGTTTATCTTGACAAAAATCATTGAGTTGTATTTCTTCAGGTGACGTATAAAAAATGCTTGCTCTTTTACAGTTCTTTTGAATTAATTCAGACAACCTTTGAAAACAATTTTTTATTTTATCTAATTCAATGATCAAAGGTGACTCACTCGGCATTAATGCCGGGATAGAAAGGAGTTGCATTTGAATTCTTGTCAAAAGGAATAAAAAAAGATGGAAAATATTTTTGCTCAGCAGAAAGTTCTTTTTGAGGAACAAAGTCTTTATAGAGAGTATTTATTTGTGCATAAATCAATGTCCAAAACAATTCTGTTTATTTGTAACAACAATTGGATCATTTATTTTTTCGTACACTTTTTGTTGACTTTTAGAAACATCATCAAGAGTGTCCTCAGTATCTCTAACATTCAAAGAAATCTTTGAATTACCTAAACTAGAGGCAAGATATAACTTTGGACATTGAGAAATTGCTTGCTTGAGTGTATAAGGATTCGGGTACCCCAAACCATGTTTTAATTGCTGATCATACACAGACAATGGCTTTGGTCCAAGCATAAACATTCCTTGTAAGGAATTGCCAAGTTTTAAAATTAGATCAACATTCTTTTTCAGTTTGGCCTCAAGATCTAGAATAGTGTCATGATATTTATCCTCATTTTCACTCATTTGTCTTTTTAAAATTGAATGAGTCTTTTGAAGTTCCTCATTTTGCCGTTTGTAATCTTTGACATCTAAATCTAATTTATCTCGTTGTTTTTCTAGATCTCGAATAATATCTCGATCACGACCAATTGAGACTTAAGGCTTGTGGACCCCCCTAAAAAAAAAATATTTTGCTCCGTATTATCGCCTCAAGAAATTCTGTTGAGATAATTATTATCTTCGTTTATGTTTTCCAAAACCCGAACCCTTTCCTTATACAACTTAAGCTGACTAGTCAAAGTCGTGTTTTGTTTTTGAAACTTTTTAAGCAAATATTTATTGTTTTTCAGCTTCCTGATATGAATTTCTAGCTAATTGCTCTAACGCACATAGATCAGGAACATGTGTATCTTTTTCAATACTACCACCTTAATAACAATCCCCATTAATGTGAATCCAAATATTATATAACTATTCAATTTGAATCATCCACCAATAGTACTGTTAATAATTTTAGTATGAGTTGGATACATTTGTTCTTCATTTTCAGTGTTGGATGAAGATTGTACCTCACTTATAAATGCAGAATCATAGCTTGGCCCAACATCAGAAGTGTTATCAGCTGGTTGAATTCTGGCCATTAAGCATATGTTTGCACTGAGTTCTTCAATTTCTTCCATCCTTGAAGCATCAGCAAAGAGAAAATCATTCTTCCATGGTAAGAATTACTCCAGCTTCATCCTGTTTTGCCAGCAACATTTGTTCCATGAAGTATTTTGAGTCCCGAACTCTTGGCTTTGGATAATTCCTAGCATAATGTCCTTTTCCACTGCAGTTGTAGCATTGAACAGTTGAAGTGTTTCCTGAAGACGAGGTTCGAAGAGTCCTTTGAACATTTTCGGTCTCATTTGGAGCATTCGATCCCTCTATGATTTCCTCCTGAACATAAGCTCGTCTATTATTTCTTGACCACATTTACCAGAGTTCCTGCTTTGAATATTCACCCTGTCACCTTGAATGATTGCTTGGTTTCTGGTATTGGATGAAGTGCGAAGACGATTATTTGTTGGAGTAGAAAATTTTTGAGTAATGGCTCGAGCAAGTAAACAACCTGCAGATGTTAAAGGACTACAGAAATTGGTGGTGAAACATCATCCTGCTGATATTTAACTCATAATTCCACCCAGACCGTGGATGTGTCACATAATAAGACGATGTGTTTCTGGAAGATGAACCCGTGTGTGCTACGAGAGCCAAAGGATCATGAGATTTTTCTAACTTCTTTGCTCTTGAGACATTAACCAGTTTCTCGAATTGCTGAAGGTAATCAAAAAGATCATCAAACGTATCCACTGTCAAACGTTTAGCAAGACGAACTTGGGTAACATATTTCAACCATTCCGGTTGCAAGCTATTCAGAAACTTTGTGTTAATTATAACAATTGGAAAATGCATGTCATTTCTTTCCAAATCGTTCATTAACTGAGCAAAATGATTGTAAACTAAAACAACTGCTTCCCCTGGTTCAGCAACAAACTGATCAAATTCATTTGTACAACGAGTTTCTCTATCAACTTTGTTTGTATGTTCCCCCTCATAAGACTTATAACCTCTTTTTCCACATGTCATTAGCTGAAGAGCAATGCATTCACTACAGAATAATAAATGTCATTTGGAATAGAAAGAAGAATCAGATTCATGAGCTCCATCTCAGCATCATAATGCAATAACACATCTCCTTGTAAATCCTCAGCAGTTTGCAATTTCAGAACTGTGGAATTGTTAGGAATGAACATCTCAAACTGATAAGGACCTTCATCAAGCGCTTTGTTAAGCCACTTTCGTTTTCCGCGACGAAGACGAGTTGGGGGGGGGGATGGATGGAGGAGAGGACAGCTAAATCTATTGCCCACAGGTATTTACTACCCTTTCAAGCATGGGAGGCCTAGTCTCAGAACCAGCATCAGCAAGGGATTGTTGATATGTTTTGGATATTGACATTTCTTATGATTCAAAGATTGAATCTTTGTAGAAGAAAATGAGTGAATTTGTGAGAAGATTTCCAAACTCGGTAAACAATTGGTGAAGCTTTCGTAACATTTGTTTTCGGATAAACAATTAGTCTGACACTCGTAACACAAACTTCTCGAACAGAACTAAACATGGAAAAAAATACTAACAAACTCGGTATTCCTAAAACGTATTAAACTTGGAAATACCCTTAATCCTAAAATCGATTATAGCAATCTCGATAGAACCGTGTTTTGAAAAATTCGTTGACTATGGATTAACAATGACCACAAACTCGATAAAACTGAGATTTATGATGACTGAATAATTGAAAACACATATAACGTCAAATTTGATAGAACTGAATTTGACTTCTGAGTTTTAGAAATTGAAGAATTTGTTTTCAAAATCCCAATTCACGATAAAACCTTGAAATTGTGGTTTTAACACTTTGTAAGCGTATTCTCGAGAGTAAATTTACTAAATCCTTATTCACACTTTTCGATAAAACCGAAAATGTGTGAAAACTTATAAGACTCGATCTTCAACCGAGTTGATCAATAATCTCCTAATATACAATTTTTGATAGAACTAAAAATGCGTATATATCTATTACAATACTTTTCTATCGAGAAACTAAGAGTAATAAGCAAAATCTATAAGAAAAAACGATCCGAGAATACAAAAATCACTTCCGAGAATGCTGAAATACTTCCAAGAATGGTAGAATAGTACTGAAAATGAAAGCTCCACAAAACTACGTCACGTCAAATCTAGTAGAATACTCGATCACGTCCAAAAACTCGAAATAACTGCCAAAACACAACTCGAAAGCTCAAAAATCTCAACCGAATTCACCGAATGTCATTTCGAGGTTCTCAGACATGTAAAAAACTCACAAATCAAACCACTCTAATTCTCTAATGGCTCTGATACCACTTGATAGGTCTTGTTTATCTTGAATCATACATATTGTTCAGGAAAAAAAAGGGCCCCCCCCCCCCCCTTAGAGAGAATAATAGAGAGAGGGCAAGTATTCACAAATTCAAATGTTAAAAATGGAGGGAAAAGAAAATGTTTATTACAAGTATCACATCCTCTAATGATTATTAAGAGGGGTATTTATAGGAAGAAGGAATAGGCAGCATTTTCCTTCATTATTTTTTCACTTCTAGTCCCATTCTTTTGGTAATATGCTATTCTTTCTTTAGCATAGTAATACCTTATTACAATCTACTTTATTCTAAAACAAAATTAAAGTCTATTAACTAAATAATAACTAAAACCACATAATCCGACACTTTTATGAACCTAACCAAACCCTCAGAAGAAGAAAATGATATGGAAGTTGACATCGAGAAGATAGAAAATGACTCGAGTTTTGACATATCCTTATGAAGTGGATCCTCTTAACCCTCCACCAGACTGCTTCTGAATCAGAGCCTGAGATTGATTGGGTTGAGGAACACACGTTGATCTAGGAGAGACTTGTTCTGCTGCAAACATGTCTAAGATTAGGATGAGTCCTTAATGCCCCTTTCCTTTGAGAGGACAATGAGGTCTGATGCCTGGTCTCATGAGAAGGGACATTAACTCTCTTATTGGTCGGATGGCTTCTCTTTCAAGACGACTGTGTCGTCGCAGAACGGCGCATGCATTGGTCAAAAAGAAAGGAAAAGCAAAGGACGAGTATTATGGTTAAGTTTTGATTTTGGATTTGGGTAATGAGTGATTTCTAGTCTGAGAAAGGAACCTGCAATTTAGATAAAGCCTGGTTGAAAAGAGCTTAGGTAAATACTAAAGAAAAAGTTGAGTGTAAGAAGTTAAAGAAAGAACTGGAAGAAGCAAGGTTTAGCAACACATTCCTTCGTATGCAAAATAAACGAGTCGAGAGGGATCTCTATTGGACTAGAGTTTCAAACTCAAGAGTTCTACTAATCGAGAGATGATTCATAGAGGATTTTTATTTGAAGAAAGACCGAATGAAGCTATCGATGTTCCGATTGAAGATGAGAAGAGTCCATCATCTGAGCCGCGAGGATCTCCTCATGATGCTTAGTAGTCAAGTCTATAGTAGTATCTTTATTGCTAAAATACTAAAGTGAAGCACATATAGTAGACTTGATGCTATTGGGTTGTAACGCTTTTATCATTCATGAAATAATGCAACTATGTATTAACTCTTTTGTGATGAAAAATGAATGACTATCTTTTGATTACTACTTGATGTTGTGTGACTGTGATTGTGATTGATTTGTCATTGTACCATGTTATGAGTATATCATGTTATGAATGCTTATCAGATTGTTTTTTCTGTGTAAACTAACAGAAGCAGCCTCCAAAGTCCACACCTTTTGACTCAAGCTGCCATTCGGCGAAATGATTAAGGAAAAGTGTCGATGTGCTAATCAAGCTGAGCGGCTAGACCATGCAATAAATGCTGGAAAAAAAGCTATAGGATCTGGACCAGTAAGGTCACGATGCCACACTTGTTGTTTCGTGATGCACTATTGCTAGATTTATAAGTGCAATCCTACTGTTTTTCTTGGTACTGAAGGAGCTATCGAATTACAAAGATAGTTCGAGTAAACTGAGAGTGTTTCTGGAATCAGTGAATGTGTAGAGGGCAAGAAGGTTAAGGTTGTTGCTGCAACACTGGAAGGACCTGCTTTGACTTGGTGGAATGCTAAGGTTGCAACCATGGGTTTGGAGACTATAAACCAAATGCCTTGGAATGAAATGAAGCAACTGATGACTGCAGAGTTTTGCCCAATAGAAGAAGTTCAAAGAATAGAGCATGAACTATGGAACCTGAAGGTCAAGGAGTATAACATTATGGCTTATACTCAGAGGTTCAATGAGTTAGCTTTGATGTGTCCAAGAATGTTTGAACCAAAAAGAGTAAAAGTTGATGCTTACATCCGAGGATTGACTGAGAACATCAAGGGTGAAATTATTTATTCTAAGCCTACCAACTTGAATGAAGCTATGCGTATGGCCCGTAAGTTGATGGAACAAAAATTGCAAGCTAGGGATGAAAGGATTCTGGAAGGAAAGAAGCGAAAGTGGGAGAACTTCAAGTGGAATAGTATGGTACGAGCAACAAAAGGATAACTACTCCCCGCAACCTTCCGCAGAATAACAAAACAAGGGAATCAATAACGAGCTAAGTAACTACTGCTCTGACTGATGAAAAGGTGTCTTCTGGATCACTTCCTGAATGTGAACGTTTCTTACTCCCATGATGGTCCATTATGACCCAAAGTACCATAAGTGTGGAAAGGTGGGCACAAAGCAAGTAATTGCAAGGAAAAGAGTGTTTCTACGGTGCAAATGCTCAACCCATTCCTGACATTGTATATGAGTGTGGTGAGCCAGGTCATTACGAGGAACCGAGCCCACATAAGGTTAATTAAGAGGATACTGAGAAGTTCATTAGGCTGAGCTTATGCTAATAAGGATGCAGAGCTGCAGGGCCGAATGTGGTTACTGAAACGTTTCTACTCATAACCGCTAGCATCTGATTTATTTGATTTGGGTTTCGATAGGAGTTTTGTGAACACTAGATTTAGTTCCATTGCTTGATATCGAACCAGTTAAAATAATACTAGTTACGAGGTAGAGTTAGCTGATGGAAGGGTAGTTCGTAGAACACGTTCTCAAAAGGTTGCACATTAAATTAGTGAACCATCTTTGAATAACGATTCGTTAAGCTGATTGAGCTTGTACGTTTAATGTCATAATCATATAGATTAGCTTTGTCAACAACCATGTCACTAGCGTTTGTGCGAGAAGGAATTTCTATACCTAAGAAACAAGACGTTGACAGTCAAAAGTGACAAAGGTGTGTCTCGACTAAAGGTCATATCTTGTATTAAAGCCCATAAGTATGTCGAGCGAGGTTATCATTTGTTTTTGGCACATGTGACTGAGAAGAAATCGAAGGAGAAACAATTGGAAGACGTGCCTGTAATACGTGACTTTACTGAGGTGTTTCCTAATGATTTGTCAGGACTACCACCGCCGAGGCAAGTAGAGTTTCAAAATGATCTAGTATTAGGGGCTACACCTATTGCACGTGCACCGTATAGATTAGCACCGTCTGAGATGAGAGAGTTGTCGGTACAACTGCAAGAGGTGATGGAGAAAGGATTTATTCGTCAGAGTTCAGCACCGTGGGACCACCGGTGTTGTCTGTGAAAAAGAAAGATGAATCTTTTCGAATTTGTATAGATTACCGCGAGCTGAACAAGTTGACGGTCAAGAATCGTTATCCTCTCCTGAGAATTGACCATTTATTTGACTGTCAAGAATCGTTATCCTCTCCCGAGAATCGACGATTTATTTGATCAACTACAATGTTATAAAAAAACAAACACCAAAATAAGATTTCTCTTATTTTCATACATAAGCGCACTGACGCGTACACTTATAGAAATATAGGAAGCACGAGTTATGATGCAGAGTAATCACAAGCCTTTGCATGGTCATAAAGTAGACCATGCCCGAGAATAAATTCTCGTTGAGAGGTCAAGTTTCCTTCTTGACAGAATACTTGCCTTTAAGATGATGACCGGGTTGCTATCTGAAATAATAGCAAGCCATTTTTTGGCATGTTTTGAAAACATTTGGAACTTCTACTCGAACTTCATTTACAGCCTTGTATCATTATTGAATGACATTTCTAAGACTAAGATGTAAAGGTGTTATCAGATTTTCCAGAAACATGCCAATTATACCTATTTTTTATATTTTTCTTTTTCTCTCATTTTTTTAATTTTTTTTCTTTGTTTTTATATAAATTTTATATTTTGTATTTATTGTTCTTATAAAAATTTTCCTAAAAATGAAAATCTTTTTGTTTTATGGTTTTTTTAATATAAACATATTATAACATATATCTAAATAGGTACCAACCCATTATTCTTCAATTTCATCTGCCAACTATTTCAGGGTCTCAGGCGTAAAACTTTGCATTCCCAGCTTGTTGATAAGAAATTCAATTCTTTCTCTGCATAGGGCTTTAGTGAAGATGTCCGCTAGCTGATACTCCGTGTTGACAAAGTAAAGCTCTACTACTCCATTCTCCACTTGCTCTTTGATGAAGTGGAATCTGATGTCAATATGCTTTGATCGAGAATGTTGAACGTTGTTGCAGCATAAGGCAATAGCGCTTTTGTTATCACAGTACATTGGAATTTTATTGAATCCAAGACCATAGTCGGTAAGCTGTGATCTCATCCAAAGGACTTGAGCACAACAATCCAGACAAGGCTATCTATTCATCAGCTTCCTAATAGGATATCGCAGTGCCTTTTCTGCCTTTTTTTTATAACCAGACTGAACAAGTCTTCTCCCAAAATTGCATACTTCTAGATGTACTTCGTCTAGTATCTTGGCAACCCGCGTGATCAGCGTCTGCATAAGCTGTTAGAGCATAGAAGATCATATGGATACCAGATTCCCTATTAACATTCCTAGTATATTTAAAGATTCTTTTTACAGCATGTAAGTGCTTTTCGGTAGGCTTTGCCTGATACCGGGCACACATGCATACAACAAATGTTAGGTCTGGTCTACTGGCTGTAAGATACATGAGGGTGCCAACCATTCCACGATAGTGTGTAGGGTCAACGGCTTTCCCTTGTGGATCTTCATCCAGTTTGGATTTCTCCACCATGGGAGTATCCACGGGGTCGCTAGATTCCATACCATATTTTTTCAATGATTCTAGAGCATATTTAGACTGGTTTAAAAAGATGCCTCTGGGACTTTGTGAAATCTGTAGTCCTAGGAAAAATGATATTTTGCCCATCATCGACATCTTAAACTTTGAACACATTATTTTTGAAAATTGGTCACATAATTCAGGTGTAGTAGACGCAAAGATTATATCATCAACATAGATTTGTACCAGGAGAATATCTTTGCCTTGTCTTCTGATGAACAATGTGGGATCCACGGTTCCTTTAGAGAATTCCTGAGAGAGTAGAAACTTTGACAATAGATCGTACCATGCGCGAGGAGCTTGTTTCAACCCATAGAGAGCCTTCTTAAGCTTGTACACATGATTCAGATTGTCTTGATCCACAAACATGTCCGGTTGACTGACATAAACTTCTTCGCACAGAATGCCGTTCAAGAATGTTGTCTTAACATCCATTTGGTAGACGATCATATTCATGTGAGCAGCATATGCGAGGAAAATTTGAATAACATCAAGTCTAGCCACTAGAGCAAAGGATTCCTCAAAATCAATTCCCTCTTCTAGACGATAACCACGAGCAACCAAACGAGCCTTGTTCTTTATAATTCCTCCCATTTCATCAAGTTTTACCTTATAAATCTATTTTAAAGTAATGACCATCACTTTATCTAGACATGGAATAAGTTCCCAGACTTCAAGACGTTCAAATTCATGTAGCTCCTCTTGCATTGCTTCAATCCAATATGCTTGAGTTAATGCGTCTTTATAGTTTATGGTCCAACTGATGTGGAAAAGGATCATAGGAAACAAATAAGGCTAGTTCATGAGATGGAGTCTTTGTGGAAACAGTCATTCGAGTTCATTGATATGTTGTCTAAAGATATCCTTTGGTCTTTTGTTAACGTGTTCCAGAGTTAGGAGTAGCAGTATGCACAACAGTAGGAATAACATCCGAAGAAGAAGATGCTTCAGAATCGTTTTCTGGAATTGGAATACCAAAGAACGGATCGTTATTCATGTGTGCAACATCTAAGTCCAAGATAGTCTTCTTCAAATCATTAAAATGATAGAAGATTGATTTAGGTGTTGTTTGAGAGTTAATAGGTGATGGTGCATCTTGATCAACAGTTTTTGAGGAAGGTGAACCGGTTGATGCAGTGGCATCTAGAGCAACTACTTCAGCAATTGGAGCAATGACTTTAGGGGCTGGGTGATCAACACTAGGTGGAGGAGTGAGTAATTTATCAAACAACGATTGAAACAAAATATCCTAGTCAATTATTAAAGGTGGTACAAACGGTGTTGAAGGATGAGGGTTTGGCATGAGTCCTGAACTTATTGTTGCATGAGTTATTTCATGAATTGGCAGGTCCTAACAGTTTGCGTTCAGAAGCCATCGCAGTCCAGCTCATCAAAATCTACATTGTATAGTCTCAATGATTCGCCCGGTAACGTCCGCTTTAAATATGAAATGCTTTCTTTATAGGTGCATAGCCAATGAAAATACCAATATCAGCTTTCGGTTGTAACTTACCCAAGTTCTCACTATTATTTATCGAATAGCAGAGTGCACCAAATACATGGAAAAATGATAAGTCAGGAGGTTTGTCATGTAAAAGCTATATGGTGTATTTGCAGATGAAGATCTATGAAGAAACAATTTGGGTGTAACCTGCGGTAGCAACTGTTTCTTGGGGGAGGCTCCATAAAGAATACAGAGATTTTGCATAAAACAACATTGTTAGGAGCTTTAATTATCGTACGATTACGTCTTTCAATGACTCCATTTTGCTGTGGAGAGCGAGCAACAGATGTTTCATGAGAGATGCCAACCTTCTCATAATATTCACGCAAAGTTTGATTAACAAATTCAGTTCCATTATCTGTTCTGATGCGTCAGACAGGTACTTTAAGCCGCACTTGGATCATTTTGAGAAACTTGATTATGAAATCTGGAGCTTCATCTTTTGACCTTAAACATTTAATCCATGTGAATCGAGAGTAATCATTGATAATGACGAGGATATACTTCTTTTCATTAACACTTGCGACACGTATTGGTCCACAAAGATCCATGTGCAAAAGATAGAGTTTTTCTTGGTTGGTGTCTTCAGATTTAGGTTTGTGGGGTTTCTTCTTGCTTTTGCCCATTGCACAAGCAGAACACAGATGGTCCTTTTCAAATTTTAGCTTAGGGAGACCTCGAACAAGACCGTGTCTAGCTAAATGGTTGATTACACCAAAGTTTAGATGGGATAGACGTCGGTGCCATAGCCAGGACTTAGTCTTTAAGGCCTTTGACAAGAGACATATAGGAGAGGACGCCATCATATCTCCAAGAGACAGAGTATACAAATTGTTGCCTCGAGATCCAGTCAATAGATCAACACCTTCTAAATTACGAATGAAGCAGGTGTGTTGACGAAAAGCAACTTCAAGGTTCGAATCACAAAATTGCCTAACGGAGAATAAGTTGTGTCCAAGTCCTTCCACGTAGTAAACCCTTGAAATCATAACATTCCCAAATTCTTATAATCCCCCCCATAAACCCACACCACATCCCAATATCGTATGCCAAGTGATCATTTATTAATTAGCCTGTAACCTAAAATTTATTGACGAAATTGGTGAGCGAGAGTGGAATCATCCGTCATGGTGCTTGGAGCAGCCGGAGTCCAAATACCAGGGAACAATTTAGACGACCTGCATTCATCAAGAGAGGAAGATGGAACATCAAAAACTATGGATCCTCAAGATTGACTGGGTTCCTTTTTGTTAGCAGATGCAGATTTAAGAACCTTAGATTTGCTAACAGGAACATTAGTTTTAGATTTCCTAGGTTTCCTTGAGTAAACCAATGTTACAATATGCTTAGGTGTTTCATATTTTTAGAGCAGTTGGTTTCCTAAGGGGTACTTCAGTAGTTATGGTAATCCTAGTTAAAGGGCACACATTTCCTACTATAGTGAAGGTCCGACCAGTAGGTCTCAAGATGTATCCAATATTTGTAAACACCTTTCCTGTTGGTTTCTAAACTTTTCTCTTTGAACTTTTCTTAACATATTTAGATTATACATGAGCATTCACATTATTGATAAAATCAAGAACACACAAATCATGATTATCAAAAAGCATGCAACCATTACACTTAACACATTTAAGTTTAGAATTCGCATTAAGCTTGGGATGATGTACATTATCAGTTCCTTTAGGTGCAACAACACAGTCTTTATTTTTCAAACTAGATTTAACTTTCCTAGGGTGGGCTTCTACTTTATTCTTCTAAGTATTACTTGGTGTTTGCTGAATCTTATCTTTCTTTGTATTGCCTAAAGGCTGTGATCCGCTAGCACTAGTAGACGGTTTTACTCCTGTAGAAGACAACATAAGTTTGTTAGAAACTAAGTTCGATGAAGAAGAGGTTTTTGTGTTTGTGTTTCCTAAGGATGTGACGGGCTTAGTGAATCTAACTCTTTTGTCCTTGTTCTTTGGGGTCACAGCCATTAATTTTCCATTAGTATTGTTGATACTAATGTGGGTTTTACTGATGTTTGTAAGCAACTCCTGAATTAGTTTAGCATACCTACAGGCAGATTCTAAGGAATGATCTAGTGGATATTTTAATTTAACCTGTTCAACTAGATCCCTAAGAACGGTAGCTTCTTCCTGAGTGTGCTTAATATAGGAAGAGTGCGCTGTCTTTTTATTCAACAATTTAGGGGTTATTGGTTCCACATCATTCTTATGCATCGTATGATCAAAGTGTTATTTGTAACATCATTATCAACTAGAGATTTTCCTTTAAGTTTCCTTAAATCATTCTTGAGAGCTGTAATTATCAAAACTTTTTCCTGAAGACTAGCATTTCAATCAGAGATTTCTACAGACATTAGATTGACTTGATTAATTAAATCATCACATTGTTCTTTTGATCGAATACGTGCTGGTTTAATCAAGTCATAAAGTTGCTTATAGGTCTGTTTCAAATGCTCATTCTCAGCAATAAGCTTTGACACCCTATTGTTTCAATCTCCTCTAAGTCCTTTTTTAGATCTTTTCCACATTCTTGTTTTCCATTTGAATTTAATTCTCTCTTTCAACTCTTTATGACGTGTCTCTCTCTTGGGACTGAGCTTTCAATTCATTTAATTCAAACAAATGATCAAAACTTAGAGCACTTTGATTTGAAACAGAATTGTCCCTTTGAAAAATTTCCTGATTAAGTTGAGTATCAACTTCTAAAGAGATGCAATGCTTTTCAAGAGTGGTAAAACTTTTGAACAGTTTATCGTAAATCACTTTTTCAACGAAATTCTTTTTGTTGAGAAGCTCAGTCTCAAGTTTTAGACACTTTTCACATTCATGCACATTCACAAAAGCATTGTCCACAGAAGAATTCATAATTATGTTAACAATACTATTGGTTACTGACTGTTTCAAGAGACGTTCGTTTTGTTCAAAAACATATTCAGTTAACTTCAAACGTTTTTTACTCTAAACGATATTGTTCAACATCCTGTTCCATTTGATGAAAGACATTTTGGACTTCAGAAAGTTCATCAATCAAATACTGATCGAATGTATTAAATAAGTCCATCAGAGCTTTTACAAATAGAATTATTTCATCCCTAAAACAAGCTTTTGTATGTTCGAAGGCCTACGAGCCCTCAGTGATAAATGTGGTCGTGGTTCTTTCTTTGACAACCACGTCAAAACCAGCAAGATGATGTTTAAGTTTCTTCAAACTCGTATTAACCATGCTGACTTTAGGAAGTTATTTTGGAACCTCAACATTGATGGGTCTACTAGAAAGAGTGGGTTCTAGAGAATTCACAGAATTCTGAGACCAAAAGGCTTGTTCAACAGATAATTTAGTTTGTGGAACAAATCATGTTTCAAAATCTTGAGAAAGTTGATTAAGAACAACATAATCGACTGGTGTAATATTAACTTTCTTTTCTAACATCATAGGATCTTGTTGTTTTAAAAGCATTTTTGAACGACTCTCTTCAGCAAGCATTAAGGTCTCTTCGGATTCAGGAATCACAATAGCACTCGTATTCTTAATGACATTACCATCATAAAGATTTGGTTTTAACTACTGAGCTTTCTTCAGATAGAAAGGATTTTGAAAACCTAGAGCTTGTTTAGAGGTATGATCATAGAAAAACTGAGGTTTTCAATCAACATGTGACTATTTGTGCAGATTGATCTCTTTTAAAAACAATATTATCCAGCTGTTTGATCTTCTTTTCTAAAGCAATCTCTCTATCAATGTTTCTAGATTCTTCTTTCTTAAAATCATTTTTGAGAAGAGTAACTGTTTGCATTAAAGATTCCTTTTCTTTAGACTGTTCAGAAAGAGTTTGTTTAAGACGATCAATCTCTACAGACGGTTTACATGAATCTGAAATGTTATCTTTACTCTTTAAATCAACATTTTGTCCTTCTTTCAAAACTTTAACTTGTTCTTTATATCTTTCAAGCTCAGCAGTTAAAGTATCATTGACACTTTTATTGTCCAGATTAATCTTTGTGCAATTATTACTTAGCTTTTCAGTTGTTCAATCACAAATATATCAGTACATCTTGTTGTGCAGAGGAGTTTGAATTCTGAACAACTGCCTGTTGTGATTCAGTCATATACCGAGAATAAGGAATGATATTGCTATCACTTGTTATTCCAGTCTCTGAATGGTTCACAACACTCGATTGTTTAGAAGATGGCATCGCTTGCACAACTTGATTTGTCATATTGTTATTCACATTATCAGGATTGTGTACCTCAGCGAGAGCATCTGAACCATAATGAGATAAATTCGCCATGAGAGCAACTTTGGCAGTATTAAGTTCATCATAATCAGAGTCATATGCATCCAGATCATCGGCTTAATAAGCGGCATTGTGGGTAATGACTGTCTGTGTGGCTTGACCTTCTGCAATTCCTGGATCTGCCAAAAATGCTAGCTCTTCCTCATGTAGAATTTGACCAT
Organism: Tanacetum coccineum; assembly: GCA_026074375.1. Classification (NCBI taxonomy): domain Eukaryota; kingdom Viridiplantae; phylum Streptophyta; class Magnoliopsida; order Asterales; family Asteraceae; genus Tanacetum; species Tanacetum coccineum. The sequence continues at coordinate 20,804 of BQNB010020759.1, read as the reverse complement.
TTGCTTGAGCTTATACCATCAACACTTTATCCTTAAACCAAGAATTATCCCATTTCCTTTTAGGCTTAGTGCATTGTTTGGACATGTGTCCCTTCCATTTGAAGTTGTAACAAATAACACTCCTTTGTTTCCCAGAATTACTTCCACTTGCTCCTGGAGTGTATGTCCTACTTGTACCCGTAGTAAAATAAATTTGTCTCCTCTGCACTGGTTATAAAGTCACTCTTCCATCATTAATGTAAGCTTGTTGCCTAGGGTTTGACGAATTCCTCAGCTGGTTATTGGTAGTAGGATAGCGAGAAGTGAAGACAGCTAAGAGAAATGACATCATATGGTTGATGGAATCAATGGGATCATCACCTTGCTTGAACACGAGAACAGTTAGACCTAAGTCTAGTTGGGGGAATTCAGGTTGTTGTTGTTGCTGTTGGTTAACTATGGGAGCATATTCAATTTGAGGGATGGATGATGGTGAAGAATAAACGTTGTGGTGAACTGATGATTGATAATCATTGGATGGATAAGTGATTGAAAAAGGTGTCGATGATTGATTATTTAAGTGTTGTTGAGACTGATAAGTTGATCCATACCGTGGAGACTGATATAGTGAAACTTGTGGTTGAAATTGAGAGTTTTGGTATGAGTTCTGATGAGTTTGATAAGGAGACTGGGTTATCTGATGGGTTGCAACCAAAGCAAGCGGATCTGAGTTGCGTTCATGCATTAAATGAACTTTATTTGCATGAAATTCATGTTATCCCAAGTAAGCATGAAGCTAATCAATATTAGTGGTGTGCAAGTCCCGAACCAGTTTGACATCGGTCATAAATTTGCTCCACTCAGGAGGAAGGGTATTCAATAACTTGGTATTCACTTGAAATTGTTCCAGTTTCACATTGTAGATGTTCATGTCATTTAGTAGTAGTGAAAATCTCAAGTAGAAATCACGTAGTGTTTCCCCCTTCTTATAAGCAAACTTATCAAATTCATCATATAGTTTACACTCTCTTTCCTATTTCATCAATGAAGTTCCTTGAATGAGAAGTTGAATTCTTTCCCAAAGTTCCTTGGCAATTCGATGATTGATACCGAGTGCATAGACCTCTGGTGGTAATCCTTGGAGAATGATATTTGTTGCTTTGACATCACAATCAGCTTGAATTGCATCTGTAGGAGTCAATTCAGAGTATTTTCTTGGCCTAGTCACACCATTCTCTTCAATCGTTGGCCAGATGAGTGGACCATTTTCAATGGATTCAAGGATCATTCGTCCATGTTGTCTATTCATCATGTATAGCTCCATTATGCTTTTCCAAGAATCGTACATATCTTTTTCCAGCATAGGTAGACGATTGTCAGCACCCGAAAGAATTGCTTTGTTAGCAAGAGTCGTCATTGACAAATTTGTACGTTAAAAGATTACTTGTTTGATCAAACGGTGATAGAAAGTAATTGTGTTGTTATGAGTTGTCTTTTGTGTGTTGTATGTCTTGAAACTACACAGGATTTTACAATTCACAGAAATAAACCATATACTTTTGATAACAAATTTGAGTGTTTTAACTTTAGTTGCAAATTCGGTGTCCAAATGAAAAATTGCGAATTAGGTTGCTAATTCGGTTGCCAAATAAACTGCCAATTCGGTTGCTGCTAATTCGGTTACCAAAGAAACTGCCAATTTGGTTAACAAAGAAACTGCCAATTCGGTTAACAAAGAAACTGCCAATTCGGTTAACAAAGAAACTACCAATTCGGTTAACAAAGAAACTGCCAATTAGGTTAAAACTATGATGAAACTCAAATTTTCAAATACACAAAAAGACACATTTTTGATTGTTTTTTCCTAAATTTTCTTGTACAACTAGTATTACTAAGCCTATAGGTACCTTAAAAATGCAAACTTTATGGTTTTTAAGCCAAAAATTTTGAAATTAAGATTTGTACTTTTTTAGACTTTCCGAAAACAAAAGTTGTAAGAAATGATGTTTTTCTTGATTCAAAACATACACCTATATCCTAAAGATACTATATCAAATTTACCAAGGTAAATGATCCTTTAGTGTACACAAGAGCTTCGAAAACAAAGAAAGAACAAGAAGTAGGCGTACGGTTTGGAAACAAAAACAAACCAAAAAGAAAACAAACACTAAAACTAATCAAATCACTCCATAGATCTTGATACCAATTGAAGAAAAATCAAATAACATACAAGGTTAGGGAAAGAGAGGTGGTTTAGAGAGAGAGTGGTTGGATGAACATTTTAGAGAGAGAAAGAAACATGAAAGGAAACTTGTATTATGTGTGTGAAATAATGAACAACCAACCACCTGTCCAAGGCATGGAGAGGTGTATATATACTTACAATGGCCGGCTATGGATGGGCTTATGGGCTTAGTCCATGGGCTTTTTCCTAAGCTAACTATGTAACTTTCCAAATATTACTTAATGAGCTAATGATCGTTATCTATGGAGTGACCGACACTTTCCTAGGAATTTTATATTCCTAACATGATATGATACTCAATCTAGACGCAGTTCTACTATTTCTCTTATTACCTTAAATTGTTAAGGTTTCATTACTGTAGGGGATATGTACGATCTTCTCATCAAAAACGATGATGGCGTGGTACTTCGTCAACCAATCCATATCGATGATAATGTTAAAACTACCGATTCCTATTGGTATTAAGTCAATGTTGAACGAGTGGTTTAGAAAATTCAGGGTACAACCTCAAATTATAGAATCGGTTCCTATTGTCTTCCCGTCAGCTGGCTCTGTGGTGTACTTAGTGTCTAAGGCAGTTGGAACGATGTCACTTAGAAGGCTAAACTCAACGGATGTGAGGCTTCTATTAGCTAGGCTCTATGTGCTTGTAATAATTGCGTCCTTTGCTTTAACTTCAAGTCCATTAGAAGGTTTGTCTGTACAAGAATCTCATAATCTTCATGATTCTAATGGACTAAAAGATAATTCAATCGAAGGAAATCTCCTAGTTTCCTCTCATGGACGGTTTCTAGGTTTAGGTCATGTAACGAAGAAGCAAAAGTAATCGTACTGGTTGGAAATTATCCTAGGATGACTAGCGGTGGAACTCGAATTCTTGGTTGAAGGTGCGTTGTAAGATAAGGTTGGCTCTACTTGCTAAGGTTGTGTAAAACTATACTTAGTTACAGTGTTAGCTAATACGGACACTCATGACAAGAACAACGTAAGAATATGCACAAAAAATATCAATAGAAAGTAACAGAAAATTTATTTTGACAAGGTTTTAGGGTGACTACTCCCAGCATAGCATGGTCCTTCCTGAATTAGACATAGGTGATCAGGCTATGTATAATTTAAGGACTAACGATGAAATGCTCCTTACGTCAAACTAGTGTCATGTTTCACAGAGTTAAAGGGTATAAACAGTATGGTTTATAAGGTAGCCAAGCAGTTTGTAAAAACAAAAACAAGGTAGTTTATAGAACGACACAAGATATTTTGTAGGGTAGCAAAAAAATAGTTTATGATGTGCTAGCAAAATAGCTTACGAGAAAATCACGTGACAGTTTATAAAGTAATAGTGAGGGGTTTATAATGTGGTAACAATTGGTTTACGAATTGGCAACAAAATAGTTTATAAAATGACAACGTCATAGTTTATAAAAGTCAACGAAATATTTTATAAGGTGACAACGAATAATTAGTTTATAAAAGGATAGAAAAAGAGTTTATAAACGATAGCAAGAAAGGTTATAAGGTGAAAACAAATCAGTTTATAAATTGGTAGAAAAATAGTTTATGAGATGATACCAGAATAGTTTATAAAACAATAGTGAAATGGTTTATAAGACGGTAACAATTTAAGGAGTGTAACTGATGGAATCTTCATGACACATGAGTTAATAAAGGATTTAAAGACATCCACACAATACAACGAAATTCATTAGGAAAGTGCTGGTGCAAATCTATTAGGGGATACAATCCAAGAAGGCTTCGACTTAGGTCTTACTAGGAAAGGCATAAACAATCTCTCCTTAAGCATCAACATTATCTTTGACGGCGTTAGAGTTCCTGTGAGCTTTTAACTTCCAAATCCAATTCACACGGTTCAGCTTTAGATAATCACTCTTGTAATGTCCTGGCTTGCCACGCTCATAATAGGTACCTCAGGTTCCTAATTTACCACTTGGGGCCTCTAGGTTGTTATCGAAATAGGTGTCCTAAAATCTCTAGTCATATAGCCAACTCTCTTGTAGTTGTTGTACTTCACACTGCATCGCCCAGTGTGGTGCAACTTACACCTGTTGCAGAAAGGTAACTTTCCTACATATCCATTCTTATTATTTAGTCTAGCAGTGTAAGCTCTAACAACCTTTTGTCGTTTACTTTGTTGTTGGCATTCCTTGACACCTTGGATTCCTAACGTACGACCTGATCCATTGTGTCGCGAGTCATGCGGATTTTTGCCTCCTAGACACCACTAGCTTCAATAGCATTAGCAATTCGTTGGGTTACAATATGCTCGATCCTCGCGGAACTCATTCCTTCTCTTGTTGTCGGTATTTTCTTCAAATTCGAAAGGAGTAAAGAAAATAAAATAAGTTGAATTTCAAAAGTCGTGTTTCCAAAAATGGAATGCTACGCGGTGACAGTTTAAAGTCGTGTACGAATAATTCATCATGTTTCTACAAATCACGAGAAGTAAGAAAGATTAAGACGTTATGTTAGCCTCAAAATATTGAGTTGAACAAGGAATCGAAGTCTTTACTTAGTTAACGTTCTAATAGGCTAGAAAGGGTAACGAGCTCATTTAATGTAATCTAATATTGCACTTGTATCGGGCTAAAGCCCAAAGTAATCCCGAGCCCGACCCAAGACATCAAACTTATGGCCCAACAAAAGCCTTAAGAGGCTGGCCTAAGTGAGTATAAATACCCCTCTCCAAGTGTGGAGAGGGTGTTGGTTCTCATTTTGTTTCATTACACACTTTGTGAAATCAACCACTCTTTCTTCTTTCTTATTTTCTCTCTCTAACTTCTTTCTCTCTTTTCTTCAAATCTTCTTATCTTATTTTCTTGTTTAATACCATGGTGAAGTGAAGTGATTATTTGGTCCTACATGTGGTATCAAGAGCCACAGATGGGTTTAGTGATAAGTTGTGGTTATTTATGAGCTTATTCGAGCTTATTAGATAAGCTTATTAGATTCGACTTATTTTTTCTTTTTCTTATTTTGATAAAAGTTTCTTTATAAACCAAAACTAGTTATTTTTAACAATTTTTAGTGGTTTATTTGGGCTTTATGAAAACTGATTTTGGGCTTATTGATTCGGTTAATATTGGTTTAACACATGTTAAAAACATTTTTACTCTTTATTTACATTCTGATAAGAAACGTTTCCTACTTGTTTCTACATCATAGTTGAAACTTCTTTGTGGTCTAAAACAACTTAATATAAGCTTATTTTCAAGAAACGTTCACGCTATATATTATAACTTTTTATGTTTTCATCTTTTTCATTTTCATGGCTACTGTGGGCTGTCAATAGCTTATTAAAAGCTTATAATAGCTTCTTTTGTCACGACTTTACTTCTATATATTTAGGTTTTAATCGCCTTTTTTGAAACTGAAAAGTAACAAAACTGGTTCTAGCTTTTTGTGGTTACTTTTTTGTGGCTTATTTCATTTGCTAAACTGCTTATTTTGAGTGCTTTAAAGCTTTTTGGGTGGCTTATTTTTTGGTGGTATCCACGGTAAGGAAGGAAAAGACGGTTTAGGTTTTTGAATAAAGACAAAATAGTACAACCGAAGCAACCCTGGGCAATTTATACATGAATCTGGGCGTTTTATACATAAGTCTGGGTGATTATACAAAAGTCTAGGCAATTAATACATGAGTCCGGCTTAGGCAATTTATACATCAGTCTCGGCGATTTATACATGACTCTGGGCGATTTATACATAAGTCTAGGCGATTTATACGTGGTAACTCAGGCGATTTATATGTGGTTCGTTTCGAGTTTGTTGGGATTAAAAGCCTTCTTGAAGTTACTGCCGTTAAGGTATTAGTTACTGCTGCTAAGTATAAATTAGCGTTGTTAGTAATCTTAATGAAAAATATGCTAAGTAGTTAGTACTGCTAGTTACTACTGCTAATGTATGTTACTACTGCTAGTGTATATTACTACTGCTAGTAATGTTAGTACTGCTAGAGTAAAGTTAGTACTGCTAGTGTAACTTAGTACTGCTGATGAAGATTGAAGAAAACTTTCTAAGTAGTTAATGCAGCTTGTACACAGTTAGTGCTGCTGGTACAAAATTTACTACTGTTGGTGTTGAAAGTTAATGCTGCTGGTATGAAAGATTACAACTGCTGAAAGGATAAAGACTGCTCAGAAAAGATAAAATTGCTTAAAGATCATGATTACATAGTTGATAAGGATTATTATTTATAGAATAGATCTTTAAGAATATTCTAAGTTTTTATAATATATTGTAAATCGACTAGGACTCCTTGGTGTATAAAAGGAGGTCCTAGGGTATAGAGTTCTATATATCAAAGTACCAAAAACGAGTCATAGAGTTGTTCATAGTTTTAAGGTTTTGTAACCCTAATACTAGGAGAGTATTCGTATTATTTGTAATAATAATATTAGAGCTTTTATTGTTGAATTAAATTGTGTTCTTGTGTTACTGTTTCATTGAAGAATTCTTCTTATATTAAAGATTAGATTCCGCATAATCTTTAGTATTATCAAACAAAGTTTCTATCATAAGTTGTGTAGGATTTATCTTGCATAACTAAACCTTACACAAGCTAAGGAATTCAAGATCCATTGAAGTGGGATCAACAAGTGGTATCAGAGCTTGTTGCTTTGAGAAACTTTGCTAAGAAGACATGGATCAAGACTCAGTACATATAGTGGCTGCATCAAAAGTGCCTATGCTCAAACCAGGTGAGTATGAGCTCTGGAGAATGAGGATGGAACAATACATCTAGATGGTTGATTACTCTCTATGGGAAGTCATAGAGAATGGTAATGCTCCTCCAATAACAAAACTTGTTGAAGGTGTTGAAACTATAATTGCTCCTTCAACTGCTAAAGAAAAGGCACAAATGAGGTTGGAGCTGAAGGCTAGAAGCACTTTATTAATGGGCATCCCTAATGAACATCAATTGAAGTTTAACTCCATTAAAGACGCCAAGTCACTGCGGCAGGCTATTAATAAGAGGTTTGGAGGGAATGCTGCTACTAAGAAGACTCAAAGGAATCTTCTAAAGCAACAATATGAAAACTTTACTGCATGTAGCTCAGAGGTATTAGATCAAACCTTTGATAGGCTTCAAAAACTTATCAGTTAGTTAGAGATTCATGGTAAAAGTATCTCACAAGAAGATGTGAATCAAAAGTTCTTAAGAAGTCTGTCATCAGAATGGAACACACATACCATTGTGTGGAGGAACAAGCCTAAGATAGATACATTAAGCTTGGATGATCCTTACAACAACCTGAAGATCTATAAACCAAAGGTCAAAGGGACATCAAGCTCAAGCTCAAACACACAAAACATAGCCTTTGTGTCCTCAAACAGCACAAGCAGTACAAATGGAGCAGTTAGTACTGCTCATGGTGTTACAACTGCTAGCACTCAAGCTACTGCTGTTAATTCAACAACAATTGATAACTTGAGTAATGTTGTTATCTGTGCTTTCTTTGCAAGTAAACCAAAACAGTCCACAACTTGATAATGAGGACTTGCAACAAATTAATCCTGATAATTTAGAATAGATGGACTTGAGGTGGCAGATGGCTATGCTAACAATGAGGGCAAGGAGATTCTTAAAGAACATTGGAAGAAAGCTTACAGTGAATGGTACTGAAACCATTGGGTTTGATAAGTCCAAGGTAAAGTGTTACAGCTGTTACAAAAGGGGACACTTTGCAAGGGAGTGCAGGGCTCTAAGGAACCAAAAAAACACGAATAAGGAAAACATAAGAAGGGTTGTGCCAGTGGAGACAACTACTTCTAATGCTTTTATCTCATGTGATGGTCTTGGTGATTATGATTGGAGTGATCAAGCAGAAGAAGGTCCAACTAACTTTGCACTCATGGCTTACTCTTTTACAAGTTCTAACTCTGAGGTATCTACGGATTCAAACTATTCATAATCTTGTTTAGAAAATGTTAAAATTCTTAAAGAACAAAATGAACAACTGTTAAAAGACTTAAAGACATCTAAGATAAATGCTATTACTTATAAAATAGGTTTAGAGTCTGTAGAAGCAAGACTTCTAGTTTATAAGAAAAATGAGTCTGTTTATGAAGAAGATATCAAGCTCTTAAAACATGAGATTTATTTAAAAGAAGTAGCCATTACAGAGCTTAGGAGAAAGTTGGAACTAGCTCAAAAATAAAAAGATGAAATTCAGCTAACAGTAGAAAAACTTGAGAATTCATCTAAAAGCTTAAGCAAACTAATAGACTGTCAGATAGTTGATAAGTGCAAAACAGGTTTGGGTATAATGCTGTTCCACCTCCCTTTACAAGAAACTTTATGCCTCCAAAACATGATTTGTCATTATCTGGTATAGAAGAGTTTGTAAATGAGCCTATAGTTAGTGAGCCTACAGTTAAGAAGCTTGTAGTTGAGACTAGTGAAGCTAAGGCTAGTGTAGACAAACCTAAGGTCGACAGGAAGAATAATGGTGCTCCAATTATTGAGGATTGGGTGTCTGATAGTGAGGAAGAAGATGTGCCTCAGGCAAAGAAAGAGAAGAAAACAGTTAAGTCTAGTTTTACTAAAATAGAGTTTGTTAAATCTAAAGAGCAAGTAAAATCTCTTATGAAAACAACTATTAAACAAGGTAATAAAAATAGGCTGAACACACATAGTCCTAGAGGAAACCACAAACGAAACTAGAATAACATGTGTCTCTAAAGTTAGGAAGTAATTTGAGATGATTAACAAGCTTGCTATGATGTGGAGTTTTGATCACCTGTAGTATAATTGTGATAACCATCAAAGACAGTTTAATAATAAAAAGATGGTAAAACCAGTGTGGAACTATACTTAAAGGGTAAATCACCAGAATTTTTCTAGAATGACTCACCCCTAGTCCTAAAAGGAAACATGGTTCCAAAAGAGTATTAATGTGGTCTGGCATAGTATCCTTTACTAATGCTAGCACTAGTTAATACTGCTCAACCCAGAACAATAATGAATAGTGCAAGACCAATGACACATATTTTTAATAAAGCACATTCAATTGTTAGAAGGCCCATTAACAACAAAACAACAACTAAAATCAGTAATTTTAATAAGTGGCGTGAATACTGTCGTGGTAAAATTGTTAATACTACTAGGCCAAAAGCAGTAGTTAATGATGCTAGGCCAAAAGTAGTACTTAATGCTGTTAAGGGAAACCAGGTTAATGCTGTTAAGGCCTTAGCTTGTTGGGTTTGGAAACTAAAGACTAAAGTAATAGACCATGTTCTAAACTCAAGAACAGGTGCATAAACCAATTCTGAAAAGGTTTGCTTTATTGGATGCACAAGGCAGATCCAAGTCAGTGATGGCTTGGGTCCCTAAAAGAGACTAATTTTCTTACCCATGTGCAGGGCAATCTACAAATGGATTTACAGGACCAAGGAGTGATTGACAGTGGATGCTCAAGGCACATGACATGGAACATGTCCTATCTTACTGATTTTGAAGAAATTGATGGAGGATATGTTGCCTTTGGAGGTAACCCCAAAGGAGGGAAAATCACAGGCAGAGGTACAATCAAAACTGGTAATTTAGATTTTGAGAATGTGTATTTTGTAAGAGAGTTACAGTTTAACCTCTTTAGTGTCTCACAAATGTGTGACAAAAAGAATAGTATTCTCTTTAATGACACTGAATGTATTGTTTTATCTCCAAACTTTAAGTTAACTGATGAAAGTCATGCTTTACTTAAGGTTCCTAGAAAGAACAATATGTATAGTGTTGATTTAAAGAATATTGTTCCTAAACGACGTCTAACTTGTCTCTTTACAAAAGCCACATCTGATGAATCTAAACTTTGGCATAGAAGGCTTGGACACATAAATTTCAAAACTATGAATAAACTAGTTAAGGGAAATCTTGTAAGAGGTTTACCTTCAAAACTTTTTGAAAATGATCAAACCTGTGTTGCTTGTCAAAAAGGAAAGCAACATAGAGCTTCTTATAAGTCCAAAACAGTAAGTTCAATCAGCCAACCTTTACATATGTTGCACATGGATTTGTTTGGTCTAACATTTGTAAAAAGCTTAATGAAAAAGATGTATTGCCTAGTTGTCACAGATGATTACAGTAGGTGTAGTTAGGTTTTCTTTCTAGCTACTAAGGATGAGACTAGTGGCATTCTTAAGTCCTTTAGAACAGCTTGGTTCCTGCTGATGCACTCGACTCAAGCAAAAACCAATAGTGCAGGTTACCTAAGGGGTGAACCTGCATTAAGACACTATTAGTTAGTGTCTACAAACACAATGCAAACACTAACAAAAGCTCAAAGAGCTTGGATCAAAATGAAGCAATTAAAACCTAAGCTAAAAGCTCCCCTGGTGCAGGAATTATAAAATAAGCCATAATTTGATTAAAAATGTAAACTAACTTATGAAATCTGTTTTCCTAATGTTTTTAACTAAAATCAAAGCTGTTTCAAAAGGTTTGCACAAAAACTTTTGACTTAAGATAGTCAAACAAGCTTAAACCAAACACTCCTTTAACTCATTAACAGATAAAAACTTTTGGGAATGAATTCTAACTTACTAACCTATGATACCAGATGATTAATAGCTTTTAACTATCTTAACTAACATAATCTAACAACTAATTATCTAGATATCAAAGATCTATACTATGCTATCTAATATTTTTGGAGTTTTTTTAGTTAATGACATTGATGGAAAATTAACCTATATCTATTATTATAATAAAGACAGAAGTAAATTTTATATTCTAATGCACTAGAATATAAAAATAAGCACAAGTAGCATTTAGAATAAGCAAATTAGCAGTTGATACTATAAAGCAAATTTAAGCATTTGAAAATTAGATACAAGAGAAAATGTAAAGGAAACTTACTTGACCTCTAGCCAAACAAGAGGAACCAATTAAGGCAGCTACAAGCTCCCTAGCTTATTAATAAGCTAGGGTAATAGTCCATGAGGATCCTTCCATTTTAGATCCCCCTTCCATAAGCTCACAAATCCAAAAGCTAAAGTTATTAGTTATTTTAAGCTGATTATAAGTTTAGATATGATTACGGCTGGATTAAGTAAGCTCAATTTCAGCTTATAGACTGAAAGAGCTTATTGAGTAGCTTATAGGTTTATTGAGACAATTTGGCTCTTTTAGAAAGCTTATGAAATAAGAGAAAAGAAAGTTTATAACTAAATTAAACTAAATTTCATTAATAAAAACTGAATTACACTCCTTAAAGAGAAATTACAACTGATTAAAAATTACATTAAGCTTAAAAACTATACTAGGCTAAAAACTAGAAAAGGAAAAAGATCATGAATCCCCTAGTGTATGTGATGGTGAAGCTTCTAGGCCTCCTGAATCCATCTCCTAGCCTTCAATCCGCACCCTTGATTCTTCTAATTATTGCCAAATGATTTTGAGCCGTTTGATCATTTTGTGTATATATAAGGATCACCAACGTGTCATTCTATTGATGTGACATTGTGTTAGTTGTATGAGTAGGCTATGCAAGAAGAGCTTCTACAATTTAAGTGATAACGCTCAAATGATACATGTTTCTATACGCGTTATCAATGCTTTTATGTATATAAATTGGTTAATGATAAGTACTTAATCATGCATATTTGCTATTGTAGGTTCTATGTACGTGTCGTGGAAGAAAACGAAAGAAAACACTAAGATTTGAAGCTTAAACGAAGAATAACTCAAGCTGAATGCTTCCTGACACCTATTCATTGTTTTGGTCATAACTCAGTCATACGAACTTCGTTTTAGTTGGTTCAAGCGGCCACGTAAAAGAATTTAAATATCTACTAATTTAATAAAACTACCCTGAAGCAAACAAATGCCATATGTGCGGCGCACAATCCAAAAAGTGCGGCGCACTTCATTAAATTTGTGGTAAATACTCTTAAATGAGCTTGGTATTCATTGCAACCTTTCATGTCCCCCTTCTAGTTCCTTATATGAACGAAATTAAGCCTCCCTTGAGCCTATAAATACAGCCCCGAATCTCTCAAATCTCACACACATCCATCTACAATCCTCTCCTAAAGTAGAATAAGTTAGGAACTAGTTTTTGGAATTTTTTATTTTTTAGTTGAACTTGCTCCTAAGTTCTTCTCAAACCCAGGTTTTGATGCATCAAAGAAGCATAATTGAAGTGTTATTTTGAATCTATAAGCAATTGTGACATAATTGTTCATATTTTCCTGGGTTTTACTTTGAATATAATAAAGTGTTCTTGGGAAATTCATGTGAAATCACCATATTTTTCTCTTAGAATTTTGGTATAATCTGTTTATTCCTTTGAATAATGATCTTGCTAAATTCAAAATGGAATGTTTATGTAGTTGTTAACTTGATTGATTATGGATTTAATTTTGTTATGTTTGTTTTAGTGTTCTTGCGATGGATATAAATATATGTTATGGATATAAGCTTATATCGTAAAATCGGATGCTCTATATTGTGTTATGCTAAGAATCTTGAGACTTTTTGTATTTGTCATTGCAATAGAAGTAGGTCGAAAGACTCTATTGTGTTGATTGAATTTCACGTTGTTTGTCTATGGCAATTCGGCATTAACCTTGTGAGAAATGGTTAATAAAACTATGATCAACCTAAGTATAATAATGTTTAATGCTTAATCTCATGTCTAACGAACTTGATTAAGAGAGTATGTTTTTTATATTATCAACTACAAACCTATCCTAATGCATTTGGTATGTTGAGAATTAAAGGCAGAAAGGAATTCTTATCATATTGATTGGTTATTTGCTTGATTGATTACTTGTCATTTCTTGCTTATATATCTTGTTTGTGCGTGCCCCCCCCCAAAAAACTTTTCCCCCTTTATCCAAATATATGTTTTGTCTCATGTCTCTTTAGCCTAAACAAACCTGAAATTAATCAAATTGTGTAATAATCTAATCATACTAACGGTTTTTTGTATAACTTCGTGATTAATCAGAATAGAGACTAATGATCGTGAAAATAATGATAAAGAATTTGAAAGAACATGGTTTGTTTAGTTCTGTTCAGCAAAGAACAAACCATAAAGACTTTCAAAATTGCCTGTTTGCTTGCTTTTTATCACAAGAAGAACCCAAAAAGGTAATTCATGCGTTAAGGGATCCAAGCTGGATAGAGGCTATACAGGAAGAGCTTCTACAATTCAAGCTACAAGAAGTTTAGACCCTGGTGGATTTACCAAATGACAAAAGGCCTATAGGCACTAAATGGGTTTACAAGAATAAGAAGGATGAAAGAGGCATTGTGATAAAGAACAAATCAAGATTGATTGCTCAAGATACACATAAGAAGGGTTTGACTATGATGAAGTCTCTGCCCCTGTTGCCAGAATTGAAGCAATTAGGCTATTCTTAGCCTATGCCTCATTTAAAGACTTTGTGATGTACCAGATGGATGTCAAGAGTGCTTTTCTTTATGGTAAGATTGAAGAGGAAGTCTATGTTTGTCAACCACCAGGGTTTGATGATCTAGACTTCCCTGATAGAATATACAAAGTAGAAAAGGCACTTTATGGACTGCATCAAGCTCCTAGAGCTTGGTATGAAACCTGGTTAACTTATTTGTTAGACAATTGGTTTCAAAGAGGAAAGATAGACAAGACTTTGTTTATCATAAGGGACAAAGGTGATATTATGTTAGTTTAAGTATATGTAGATGATATTATTTTTGGCTTTACAAAGAAGTTATTATGCATAGAGTTTGGGAAGATGATGCATAAGAAGTTTCAAATGAGTTCTATAGGTGAACTCGCATTCTTCTTAGGACTGCAAGTAAAGCAGAAGGAAGATGGGATTTTTATCAGTCAACACAAGTATGTAACTGAGATTTTGAAGAAATTTGGTTTTACTGATGTCAAGACAGCAAGCACACCTATGGAAACTCAAAAGCCTTTGCTCAAGGATGAAGATGGTGAAGAAGTGGATGTTCATTTATATAGATCAATGATTGGTTCATTGATGTATCTTACTTCTTTAAGACCTGATATTATGTTTGTAGTGTGTGTATGTGCAAGATACCAAGTCAACCCAAAAGTGTCACGTCTTCATGCTGTGAAAAGAATTTTTAGATACTTAAAAGGTCAACCTAAATTAGGCCTTTGGTATCCAAAAGATTCACTTTTTGTTAGTAGCATACACTGATAGTGATTATGCTAGAGCAAGCTTAGATAGGAAGTCTACAATAGGAGGTTGTCAAATTCTTGGGTGTAGATTGATTTCATGGCAGTGCAAGAAGCAGACTGTGGTTGCTAATTCCATAACAGAAACTGAATATATAGCTGCTTCAAGTTGTTGTGGCTAAGTGCTTTGGATTCAAAATCAATTGCTTGATTATGGGTATAACTTTATGCATACAAAGATCTATATTGATAATGAGAGTACAATATGCATAGTTAAGAACCTTGTTTTTCATTTAAAAACAAAGCACATTGAGATTAGACATCACTTTATCAGAGATTCTAATGAAAAGAAGCTAATTCAAATGATCAAGATTCATACTGACAAGAATGTTGCAGATTTGCTTACAAAAGCATTTGATGTAAGTAGATTTCAATATCTGATTGCCAGTATTTGAATGCTCAATCTTTAAAGTCCTGATTAAGAAAATGGTGAGGTAAAATAATAGAGAGAATTAGTCAGATTAAAAACAAAAAGAGAGATGTATGATAAAAATAGACAGAGTGATTTGATAAGTAAAAGAATTGAGAGAATTTGTGAGTTGAAAAACAGAAAGAGAGATGTGTAATAAAAACAGATAGAGTGATTTGGTGAGTAAAAGAATTAAGAGAATTTGTGAGCTAAAATATTAATTTGATGATGGAAAAGCTGATTAGAAAGGAATTGGAGTTAATGCTGGTGATTCAAAGTTAATGCTGCTAGGCATAAACTTACTGCTGCTAGGGAAAGTTAATGCAGCTAGGCATAACTTACTACTGTTGATTGTAAGTTAATTCTGCTAGGCTTAATTTACTACTAAGTTACTACTGCTGGGTTACTTATTACTACTAGTTGAAAATTAATGCTGCTAGGCATAACTTACAACTGCTGGTGAACGTTAATGCTGTTGAGGGTAGTTTCATAAATACTTCGATTAAGGGTTTCATTCAATCATTTAATCGATTTCAATCTTTCATATACTATCTAATCATAAACCCTAACTCAATTTCATCATTTATCATCAAAACCCAACACAATAACGACCCTACAATTTGCTGATACTCATAATTTAGTCGCGTTTTTGGCTAAACCAGCTAAAAGTGAGGGGTTTGAACAAGTTGTTGATTTTATGAATGCTAGTTCAATAAGATATGCTTTAACCGTTAATCCTACTATATATACTTCATGTATTGAACAGTTCTGGTCTACTGTCAAGGCTAAAACGGTCAATGGGGAACAGTAGTTACAAGCCCTAGTGGATAGAAAGAAGATTGTGTTTTTTTTTTTTTTTTAAAAAACATGGGGGGGGGGGGGGATCATCATAATTGAAGCAACTGTAAGAAGGAAGGGGTTTTTTGTGGGGGGGGGTTTTTACACACAACAATTTTTTGAGGGGGGGGGGGGGGGGGGGGGGGGGGGGGGGGGGTGGGTTCTTTATTGGAGATGCTGATGGTATTGATTTTCTGCCAAATGCTACAATTTTTGATAAAGTATTCTTTAACCATCAATCCTACAATCTATGCTTCTTGTATTAAACAGTTCTGGTCTACTGCCAAGGCGAAAATGGTTAATGGGTAGTTCAGTCACAAGCCTTAGTAGATGGTAAGAAGATTATTGTTACAGAATCATCTATTAGAAGTGATCTTCAATTGGATGATGCTGAAGGTATGGATTGTTTGCCAAATGCTACAATTTTTAAAGAACTTACAAGGATGGGATATGAGAAGATTTCACAAAGGTTAACTTTCTATAAAGCATTTTTCTCTCCACAATGGAAATTCCTGATTCATACCATCTTACAATGCTTAAGTGCTAAGACTACGGCATGGAATGAATTTAGTAGCACTATGGCTTCTGCAATTATCTGCTTAGCTATAAACCAAAAGTTTAACTTTTCTAAGTATATTTTTGATAATATGGTGAGGAATGTGGATAGTATGGGAACATTCTTAATGTATCTAAGATTTGTACAAGTGTTTTTGGAGAAACAAGTTGGTGATATGTCAAATCATAAATGGATTTATGTTACCCCCTCTCATACTATGAAGATCTTTAGGAACATGAAGAAGGAAGGAAAAGGATTTTTTGGAAGAGTCAAACCATTATTTCTAACCATGATGGTACAAGCTCAAGCTAACATGGGTGAAGATTCAGCAATCCCTACTGATCCCCATCACACACCCGTCATTACTCATCCATCACCATCACAACCCTAGAAGAAACAAAAATCCAGGAAGCTAAGAAGAAAGGACACTAAGGTACCTCAGCCTAGTGATCCTACAACCATTGTAGCAGATGAGGCTGTTAATTAGGAGAATGTATCTCCACATTCCAATGATCTACTGCTTAGTGGTGAGGATATTATTCAACTTAAGGAATTTATGGATTTTTGTACCAAATTGCAACAAAGAGTTCTTGACCTGGAGAACACAAAGACTTCTCAAGCACAAAAGACTACAAGTCTGAAAAAGAGAGTCAAAAAGCTAAAGAGGAGGAAAAAGTCAAGAAATCATAGGATTAAAAAGGTATACAAGGTTGGTCTGTCTACTAGAATTGATTCCTCAGATGATGAAGCTAGTTTGGGTGATCAGGAGGATGCATCCAAACAGGGGAGGAAAATTCATGATATTGATGTAGATGAAGACATCACCTTGGATAGTACTCATTTTGATACTGATCCTGATATGTTTAGAGTGCATGATTTTGATGGTGATGAGGTGTTTGTAGAAACTGAAGAGCCTGCGGTTAATGCTGCTACAACTACAAGTACAACTCCAGTTAGTGTTGCCAAAGATTTATCTGATGTTGACATGACTTTAGCTCAAGCACTGGCAAAATTAAAGAATGCTAAACCCAAGGCTGTTACAATTGTTGCTACAGAAACTACAACTGCTGTTACAAGACCAAAGGCTAAAGGGCTTGTTATTCAAGAGCAGGAGCAAGCATCTACACCAATAACTTCTTTAAAGGACAAGGGTAAAGGAAACATGGTTGAAGAACCTTTGAAGATGAAGAAGAAAGATCAAGTCCTCTTTGATAAACAAGAAGCTATAAGGCTACAAGCTCAATTTGATGAGGAAGAGAGGATTGCAAGAGAAAAAAAGAAGCCAATGCTGCCTTAATTGTATAATGGAATGATATTCAGGATAAGGTTGAGACAGATTATGAGTTGGCTCAAAGGCTGCAACAAGAGGAACAAGAAGAGTTGACTATTAAAGAGAAGTCTAAACTGTTTCAACAACTCTTAGAGAAAAGAAGAAAATTATTTGCAGCAAAAAGAGCAGAGGAAAATAGGAACATACCCCCAACTAAAGCTCAACAAAGGAGTATAATGTGTACCTATCTAAAAAACTTGGCAGGATGGAAGCCTAAAGACTTAAAGACTAAGTCCTTTGCCAATGTTTAAGAGTTATTTGATAAAGCAATGAAAAGGGTAAACACATTTGTAGATATGGACACAGAATTGGTATAAGGTAGTGAAGTAAGAGTAGAAGGCAGTAAGACAATAGCACAAGAAAGCTGCTTAAAGAGAGCAGGAGATGAGCTAGAACAAGAGAAGGCAAAGAAGCAAAAGATAGATGATGATCAAGAAGAAGCTAAGATAAAAAAGCTTATGGAAATTGTTCCTGATGAAGAGGAAGTAGCAATTGATGCTATACCATTAGCTAATAAGCCTCCAAGCATTGTTGATTGGAAGATTGTTAAAGAAGGAAAGATGAGCTTCTTTCAAATCATAAGGGCTAATGGAAGTTCAAGAAGGTACTCATCCTTTATTCAGATGCTTAGAGATTTTGACAGAGAAGATTTGGAAACACTATAGAAATTGGTGAAAGCTAAGCATGGATATACAAGGCCAGAAAAGGGATATGAGAGAGTACTATGAGGTGATCGAAAAACAATGTTTGAACCAGATGTAGAAGATATGGTATGGAGGAATCTACAAGGAAACAAAGTGCTGATTTGGGAATTATTTGATATCTGTAGAGTACACTTTGTGAGGTTTCAAAGTCTGCCTATCTTTATGTTGGTTGATGTAACATTTTTGAATTTAAGATCAATATTTGAACCGAGCCAATTTTTTTTATTAGAATTCATTTATATTATTTTTGCTCGACCTGATAAAAATCATCAATTTTAATTATTCGTATGTTACGACTTGGATAATTATCCATTTTTAATGATCGAGAAATCAATAATTCCATATTTTAGCTTCGATAGCTTAATTATTTTCATTTAATATTTTTTCGACTTCTTATTCGTGTTTGGCCGAACCACGTCAGAAGTGGTATTCTTACGATTTTAACATTTTAAATAAATGTTTAAGCCTAAACCAAACACCCCCTTTTATTCATTTTTACATATCCTACTAAACTATAAACCAAACACCCTCCTTAATTTATTTTATGCTCCATCAAAACATAAAACCAAACTCTCCCTTTATTTTTATTTATTTTCTTGTTTAAATAACACAATAAACATCCTACAACATTTTCTTTTATAAAAACTAGACGAATACCCGTGCATGCACGAAAAATCTCTTGCGGCCGATAATTAACGATATCCAATATTGATAATGTTATGGCTTTGTACTTGAATGCGAGAAATTCTTAACATAAATGAAATTTCAAACACTCATAAAATGCAAGAAATTCTTAACTTGTATCAAACAAGACATTCAGTTAAATTGAAAGTGAAACATTACGTCATTATGAGATAAAATCTAACAGCACACACGTTACTCATCATGTAAAACTTCTTAGTATACGACATTTGAGGTGTAGACTCCTCCTTGATCAAACACTTTTTCTAGTTTGGAGATCAAACATAATGTTTTGAAACCCAGTTCTACCCAAGGTTTAACCGGTTCTGGTTGAAAAAACATGTCAAATTAAACCCTTTTTTATATTTTCAAAACTCGTTTTCCCATAGCAACCTCGTGTACCCGCGCATAACGGCGGAAATTTATGACAACGACCTCGTTTTCGGCAGCGATTCCCCGTGGCAGCTTCTAAGTGTTTATGTTTCTGTGTATTTTTCCACACAATTGTGATCCTTATTTATAGGGGATTTACCAAACCCTAGTCAATGAAAATTATAAGAGATTAATGGGCTCACCAATGAGTCAATCAATTAATTAATGAGGCAATCAGTTTCGTTTGACTGAGTGTACATATTAGTTTTGTTTGCCATTATTAATTCATAGGTTATAATGATTATAATTTTTCCATTGTCTCTTAAAATGAGTCAATCAATTAATTAATGAGGCAATCAGTTTCGTTAGACTGAGTGTACAAACTAGTTTCGTTTGCTATTATTAATTCGTAGGTTATAATGATTTTAATTTTTTCCATTGTTTCTTAAAATGAGTCAATTAATTAAGTAATGAGGCAATCAGTTTCGTTTGACTGAGTGTACATATCAGTTTCATTTGCTATTATTAATTCGTAGGTTATAATGATTTTAATTTTTCCAATGTTTCTTAAACTGGGTCAATCAATTAATTAATGAGACAATCAGTTTTGTTTGACTGAGTGTACATATCAGTTTCGTTTGCTATTATTAATTCATAGGTTATAATGATTTTAATTTTTCCAATGTTTCTTACAATGAGTCAATCAATTAATTAATGAGGTAATCAGTTTCGTTTGACTGAGTGTACATATCAGTTTCGTTTCCTATTACTAATTCGTAGGTTATAATGATTTTAATTTTTCCAATGTTTCTTAAAATAAAGATTTTCAAACATTTAGGTAAATCTCCTTTATAAGGAGTAAATATAGAAGTATAGATATTATTAATTCGTAGGTTATAAAGATTTTAATTTTCCATTGTTTCATAAAATGAGTCAATCAATTAATTAATGAGGCAATCAGTTTCGTTTTACATATCAGTTTCGTTTGCTATTATTAATTCGTAGGTTATAATGATTTTAATTTTTCCAATGTTTCTTAAAATGAGTCAATCAATTAATTAATGAGGCAATCAGTTTCGTTTGACTGAGTATACATATCGGTTTCGTTTCCTATTATTAATTCGTAGGTTATAATGATTTTAATTTTTCTAATGTTTCTTAAAATAAGGATTTTTAACTTTTCTAGATTTCTAGTTTCAACATTTGGGTAAATCTCCTTATAAAGAGTATAGAAGTATAGATTGGAGACATAATGTTTTGAAACCCCGTTCAACCCAAGGTTCAACCGGTTCTGATCGAAAAACAGTTCAAATTAAACCCTTTTTTATATTTTCAAAACTCGTTTTCCGATAGCGACCTCGTGTACCCGCGCATAGAGGCGGAAATTCATGACAGCGTCCTCGTTTTCGGTAGCGATTCCCGGTGTCAGTTTCTAAGTGTTTATGTTCGTGTGTATTTTTTCATGCAATTGTGATCCCTATT
>BQNB010020758.1:27473-65091 GCA_026074375.1 Tanacetum coccineum | reverse complement strand
TTGGCCTTTAAGTCTCCTTGGCCTCCAAGGTTGATTTCGAGTATAAATAGAGGGGGTAAACCCTTCATTCAAACTCATCCCCACATCTTCTTCTATAACCCATTCTTGCAACCTATCTCTGCTTAAAGAAGTTCCTAAGGAGCCCCAAGATCAATAATCAAGAGAAAGATTGAAGCCTTGAAACCCCGAAGAACCATTTCTAGGCTTAAGAAGAGAAAAAACCCATTTCGACCCATTTTCCTCCATTTTCGATTCTCAAAGCTCAAACCCAGGTTTCTTATGATCTATATCTGCACTTACACTTGTATAATGTTCATATGATCCTACTTGAACTCATGTTAAAGCTTTTAATCTAAAAATCTAGGCGTTTTTCCATTTTGATCAAAAACCGAACTCATAAACCCTAATTCTATGTTTTTCTTTAATCTAAATGTTATAATGGTTAAATGTTGCTATAATATATCTTAAACAATGTTAATATAACAACTTTATTGATTTTTGAAAGAATTTGAATTAAAAACCTACGCGTTTTCGTTTTAAAACCCTAATTCGACCCATTTTGATTTCTGCCTTAACGAATCGTAATTTTAAACTTTTGTTACACTAAACCTTCATATTTTAGCTTATTCTAATAATATATAACCTGCAAATATCTTTTGTAATGTTAAAATAAGCTTCCATGGCCATTCAGACTTGTTTTGTAAATATTATCCATGCAAGGGGGATATATCGTAATTTTCGGAAACATATAACTAAAAGGTCTGAAAATGTCATTTTATTAAAGTTATAACTATGGGGGTCTATTATGTCACTTTACAAAGTACAAGGTTTACTCTTTATATCTTTTAAACTAGAAGGACCAAACTCATAAAAATGCAAACTCCAAGGGTATATTTTGCCATTTTTCATTCTTAAGGGTCTAAAATGTAACATTTTGAAAAAGTATAAAAATATGTTCAAAACATTATAAGACATAACTTTAATTAACGCTTGACGTGCTTATCGTTTCCAGTTATCAAGCAAAATGCTTAAAACCAATTATATCGTATCACAATACTAGGGAGCTTCATATTAAGGGGTTTCATCTTGGTATTACGTTCTGACTGAGTTGTTGGGTTTACGATTTAAAGTGCCCTAGCTCCTCAAACGTTTACTGAATGACCTCTAAATTATGATGGCCCGAACGGTGATACAATACTCCATAACAATTCAATCAAAGATGATATTCATTATAATGTAAAACATATTCAATCAAACTAAGACTTGACATATTACCCCAGGTTGCGTGTGACGAAGCCGTTACTTTCATTTCATATACCTTTGCTATCACTCAGATTTCCCTATACTGTTAAGGTGAGTTCATAGCCTCGCATTTCAATATTTCAAATATTTCATAAACCCGCGAGGGGGATACATGCTATAAACCATGAATGCAATTATTTTTGTATGCTGTCCTGATTTATTATTGCCTAAGTAACTATTTTGCCTTTAAGTCCCTAATATCACGAACCGTTAATTACTCTACGGAGTGAGCGCGAATGTTGTGAATAGACCTATTTGGGTTGGACTCCCCGTTGGTGTACCCAGTTATACCGGTAACTAATTGCACACCATTAGAATATAACTGCGGGTGTTTTGGCAAAGGCACCTGTTGGGGCTATGACGTATCAAATATATCCCAAGGCTTCGGATTCATGAGCTAATGGCAATAATATTGTTTTACAAATAACGGGTGTATAACAACGTAACCCAATATTGAATTTGCATTCAAATTATTTAACTTAAACCTATGAATATCATTCAACCTTTGTGTTGACTTTTTAGCATGTTTTATCTCAGGTAACTAAGCAACCTATGGCACGGAGTGGCGAGGACTTGAAGATGGCAAAACTATTATCATTCAAACTTTGTGTTTTAGATTTTGGAACCTTTCGTTTGTAAAAACTCTGATGAAATAATGAATGATAACTAAATTTTAAAAAACGACTCTTTTTGATTCGTTTTCTATGATTATGACTGTTGTACCTTGAAGTAATACCCCAGATTAGCTTCCACTGCTATATGTAAAAATGGGGGTGTTACAGATTTAGTATCAAGAGCCACGTTATAAAGAACAAGGTTGAAACCTTAACTATAACTACTTTTCTTTTTTCCATCCAAGAAAGTCCTTCGTGCCGCTATATCTTCCGAAATGGTATGTAAAGATACATAACTATTATATTACTAAATAAATAACTTATGTTATTTATCGCTGGGTTGTTAAACAGAACGATGTCTTCTCCCGACCATCCTACTTCCAATATGGAGGATGCCTTTTCCTTAAACTTCCCAAACTATCTTCCTTCGGCTTCTCCGGATTATATCCCGACTTCACCGGGAAAAACTTACTCTAGCTCTTCCAACTCATTTGGAATAGTCCCTCTAGCTTCACCAACTCTTTCATTATTTCATGATGATCCCTACATGAAAGCTTTGCAAGCCTTTTATACTGAAAAATCACCTACCCCGCCTCCAACTATCATACATCCATCTTCAATACCTAAACCTCAAGAATTCTTTCTTCTGGAAAAATTTCTATCACCTAAGAAACAAGGTACCGATTCTCTTCTTTACCTTCTTCCCTACTTCAACCTTTGGATAGTGTTTCGAAATCTCTCGAAGACAAGATTAGTTGCATATAGTGAGGAACAACTCAAGAAATTATGAATTAATTAGGAGAAAGAGATGAGAGCCTAAAGAGTAGGAATGAGAACTCTTCTCAATGTATTGTTGCATATAGTAGATAACAGTCGAAGGTCTCGGAAAAGGCGAGTAATCTATCCAACAAGATTTTTATTATTTTGGAAGCTGAACTTCAACAAGCTCGTGCCCAAATTACCAAACACTCTAGCGGTAACAATTGGGGAAGTAACCATAAGGAACCTCTTAGCCGCTTCAGGGGATTACCTGAACTAGGGAGACATTATCAACGACATGCAGATTCGTCACTAAGCGGATATAGAAAATCTCCAAGAATCCATCAACGAACTCAAGAACCATATGGAATAATCATCCAACTACTAGTTTAGAAGTCCATTATTAGTTTTAACCTATAGCCACGGGAATGTGTGGTAGATAATTAAAAACACTTGTCAAATCTTGGACTATGTTAATGTACTAAGCAATTGTTCTTAATA
The DNA here is from genome assembly GCA_026074375.1 of Tanacetum coccineum. Taxonomy (NCBI): domain Eukaryota; kingdom Viridiplantae; phylum Streptophyta; class Magnoliopsida; order Asterales; family Asteraceae; genus Tanacetum; species Tanacetum coccineum. The sequence continues at coordinate 61,915 of BQNB010020758.1, read as the reverse complement.
CAAAGGGCATCCGTTCTATTACTTTGTTGTTTTCACCAATCTATTCTTTCATTCATCATCATTCATCCTTCCATCATATGCATCATTATTCAGCCATAATCACATCGAACTCTAGAAAAATATTGCTAATCCAATCCCTGACTTTGTTAGTATTTTGGGTTTCAATATTGTTGTTGTAAAATGCTTTAAGTTTAAATAATCTAAAATTATTTTCATTTTAAGCTTTTATCTTAATATAACATTGTAAAACTTGTATTCTTATTACGTGTTGTCTTTTATTTGATAGAATGCCTCCCAAAAGGACGTCAACATCTGAAGCACCGACCATGACTCAAGCTTTGCCTATTAGAAAACTAGTTGTGTCAGTGCACTGAGCTCTGCTAGAGAACAAGCTGCAACAATGGAAAGTGCTAGTAATCCCAACAGGAACACCGGTCCTACTGGAACTCCTGTAGTAAAAACAGGAAACTATAAAGAGTTCATCAGCTGTCAACCTTTCTACTTTAATGGTACGGAAGGAGCAGTTGGCCTTATCCGCTGGTTTTTTGAAACGATAACCGAATTTGTAATTCTCTCGTAGCAGGATGTGCTAAAGAAAACAAAGTAAACATTTGCTTCTGGTACTCTTTACCGACGATTGCCTTGTCCTCGTGGGAATTAATATGCCCCACCTATGGGAGGTATAGCAGCCTATCGAATCACCTGGATGAGTTAACAAAGGCCTTTGACGAACAAGTATTGTCCCCGGACTGAAATCAAAAAAATGGAAGAAGAACTTTACAATCTGACTGTAAAGGGAAATGATCTTAAACCTTATGTTAGAAGATTCCAAGAATTAACAATCTTATGCCCGAACATGGTTCCAAACACCGAGAAACTCTTGGAAGCTTTCATCGGGGGACTACCCTCGAAGCATTTGAAGGAAAAATGTTTACTACCTCTAAATCCTCAAAACTTTAGAGGAAACCATTAACTTAGCCAAAGGCTAATTTTTCGAGACGATCAAGTAACCAAGCATCTACTCCAGTGTGCTTGTATCCAAGTACAAACAAACGAAAGTTTGACGACAGAAGAACTTTCAACAACAACTCCCGCAGCAACAACAACTACCGTAACACCAACACCAACAATCGCTACAATAATCATCAACTACAACAAAACCGAAGGCAAGAAGCTGTTAGAGCTTATGCTGTTACTCCATCTGGAAACAATAGGTATGCCAGAGATCTCCCATTATGCAAGAGATGTAATCTCCATCACACCGGACCTTGTACTGGCAAATGTAATATTTGCAACAAGGTAGGCCATTTGACCAAGAACTACCGAAACAAGAAGCCATCCACTAGAAGTAATCAACTACTAGTGCAGTTTGTTTGTCTATGCCCATTTAGAGGAGAAAAAGGGCATTATACAAATCAGTGCCGAAAGACCAACATCAATGCCCAGGGAAGAGCCTACATGCTAAGAGATAAAAATGCTCATCAAGACCCGAACGTGGTTACGGGTACGTTTCTTCTAAATCAGCATTTAGCCAAAGTATTGTTTGACTCTAGAGCTGATAGAAGCTTTATATCCATATCTCTTGCCTCTAAGCTAAATAGTCCGTCTATTACAATAGATACCTTTTATGATATCAAAATGGCTGATAGAAACTTAGTAAGCACAAACACTGTTATAAGGCTGCACTCATAACTTTTATTAAATAACTTTCGAAATCGATCTCATGCCAATTAAACTTGTAAGTTTCGACGTTGTCATTGGTATGGACTGGTTGTCAAAGTATCATGCCAAAATTCTCTGTGACGAGAAAGTCGTTCACATTCCTATCAATGGTGAAACTCTAATCATTCGAGGTGATCAAAGTAAAACTCGACTAAATCTCATATCCTGTATAAAAACCGAAAGGTATATATCCCGAGGTTGTCAAGTTTTCATGATTCAAGTAATGGAAAAGAAATCAGACGAGAAAAGACTAGAAGATTCCCCGTAGTCAAAGGAATTTTCAGTGTTTATCCTGATACCTTGTCTTCCTCCCGTTCGCCATAAGTAGAATTCCAAATCGACTTAAGCCTGGAGCAGCGCCATGTAGCCCAATCACCTTAGAGATTGGCTCCATTCAGAAATGGGCAGGAGTAGGGGAGTTATCTAAACCAACTTTAAGAATCTAGCAAAACCAAGGTTTTTATTCGTCCAAGTACATGCTGCTGGGGGGAGGTCCTGTCTTTATTTGTTTAAAAGAAAGACTGATCTGTTAGAATGTCCATCGATACCAGGATTTGAATAAACTTACATAATGAATCGTTACCCATTACCCAGGATCGATGACTTATTCGATCAACTTCAAGGTTCAAGCGTTTACTCAAAAATTGACTTAAGATCAGGATATCATCAACTAAGAGTAAAAGATGAAGATATTCCTAAGACTGCTTTCAGAACAAGATACGGACATTATGAATTTCAGCTCATGCCATTTGGTTTAACAAACACACCTGCTGTGTTCATGGATCTCATGAACCGTGTGTGTAAACCATATTTGGATAAATTCGTAATAGTATTTATCGATGATATTCTTATCTACTCTCGTAACAAAGAAGAACACGCAAATAATCTGAGAATAATCTTGGAATTACCCCCAAAAGAGAAATTGTATGCCAAGTTCTCTAAATGTGATTTCTAGATTCCTATCGTGCAATTTGTTGGACATCTTATTGATAGTCAAGGACTTCATGTTGACCCTGCCACGATTGAAGCTGTTAAGAACTGGACATCTCTTACTACACCCACAGAAGTGCGTCAATTCTCAGGACTCGCCGGCTATTACCGAAGATTTATCGAAGTTTCTCAAAAATTGCAAAGCCTTTGACTAAATTAACCCAGAAAAACAAGAAATATATCTAGGGCAAAGAACAAGAATCAGCATTCCAACTCCTTAAACAAAAACTCTATGAAGCATCAATCTTAGCATTACCAGAAGGAAACAATGACTTTGTCGTTTACTGTGATGCTTCTCTTCAAGGTCTAGGAGCTGTATTAATGCAAAGAGAAAAGTCATTACATATGCATCTTGACAACTCAAACCTCATGAAGAAAACTATACCACTCATGATCTTGAATTAGGAGCAGTGGTATTTGCTCTTAAAATCTGGAGACACTATCTATACGGTACAAAGTGTACAGTTTTTACTGATCACAAAAGCCTTCAACACATTCTTCGTTATAAAGAATTGAATATGAGGCAACGCCGATGGTTAGAACTACTCGCATATTATGATTGTGAGATTTGCTATCATCCTGGAAAAGCAAATGTTGTAGTAGATGCCTTAAGTCGGAAGAAAAAATCATAACCACTCTGTAGTTTAGAGCCTTGATCCTAACCGTTCATCCAAAATTACCATCTTAAATTCTCGAAGCTCAAAATAAAGCCCTCAAAGAAGAAAATGTCAAAACCAAAAACCTACAAGGAATGGACAAATCATTTGAAATACATCCTGACGAAACTCGTTGTATCAAAAATCGAGTTGGGTTTCCACTTTTGGCGGTTTTTTAGAGACTTGATCATGCTATATGAGTATCTAAATTGAAATATTTATTCACACGGGGTTCTGATACAATTGTACCTCGATCCTAAAGAAACTTTCTATTGGTGGCCTAACATGAAGGCAACATCATTACGGATATGTTGGCAACATGTTTGACAGTTCTATGAGTCTAACGCGTTAAATGCCAAAAAAGCCATCTGGGCTTTATGGTTACAACCAAAAATTCCTATGTGAAATGGGAACGAATAACAATGGATTTGTTTACAAAGCTATCTAAAAACGCAAAACAGGACATAACCCCATCTGGGTATTGTCGGATGTCATTACTTAAATTGCACAATTCATACTACCGAGCGACGATAGTATGGAAAACTCTAAAGGTTATACATCAAAGAAATAGTCTCTTGACATGGCGTGCCAATCTCCATCATCTTGGATCGTGACAGTCATTTCACATCTAGATTCTGGCAATCATTGCAAAATGCTTTGGGTACTCAATTAGACATGAGTATGACATATCATCCTGAAATTGATGGACAAAGTGAAAGAACTATTCAAACACTCGAAGACATGCTTCGAGCCTGTTTCATAGAGTTTGGAAAAGGATGGGATAAACACCTACCATTGATAGAATTTTCCTACAATAACAGTTATCATGCCAGTATTAAGGCAGCACCATTCGAAGCACTTTATGGATGAAAGTGCAGATCACCTATTTGTTGGGCCGAAGTTGGAGATGTTCAACTCACGGGACAAGAAATAATTCATGAAACTACTGAAAAGATCATGCAAATTCGTCAACGCTTGCAAGCTGCAAGAGATCGGCAAAGAAGTTACGACAATGTAAGGCGAAAGCCTTTAGAATTTCAAGTTGGCGATCGTGTTATGTTAAAAGTATCACCTCGTAAAGGTATCTTTCAATTTGGAAAAGGAGGAAAGCTTAATCCCCGATACATTGGACTATTTAAAATCCTTGAACGGATTGGCCCAATGGCATACAAACTAGAGCTTCCTGAAGAGCTTAGTAATGTCCACAATACTTTCTACGTTTCTAATCTCAAGAAATGTTTATCCGATGAATCTCTCATCATTCCAATGAAAGAACTTCAACTCAACGACAAACTCAACTTTGTAGAAGAACGAGTGGAAATTATGGATCGTGAAATCAAGCAACTAAAACGAAGTCGTATTCCTATAGTCAAAGTGTAATGGAACTCTTAAAGAGGACCAGAATTTACATGGGAACGCGAAGATGAAATTCATGCCAAATATCCTTATCTATTTTTAAACATCACTTCAAAATCCAATTAAATCTCGGGACAAGATTTCTGTAAGGATGGGGGACTATAACAACCCGCAAATTTTCATCAATGTAAATATTCATCTATTAAGTTAGATGCAATGTACTATCTATCTATTATATATGAACCACCTTTTTCAGGGAAATATTTTGCTTTATTACATTACTTACATTACCAATATCTCAATATGCAACGCAACTTGCATAACTAAAGTTAACGAGCTCCCGCAACCTACCTATGGCAATACTATCTACATATATGTCAAGAAAACAATATAACATGTCAAGTCAAATTCTTAATACTTCATTTTTACAAAAGTACATTCTCAAATAATGTTACTTTGCCAACTTTATTATCAAGGACAAGACTTAAACCATTATCATGTACCTCTAAAATCCTAATTCCATGTAAAGTTAATATCTAAAGTGAATGCACAAGCTACTAAAGCATATGTACAAGTAATATAACATCTCATTGAAATATAAAAAATCCCTCTAAGTCAATGTACAAGTTCTTTAAAGCATAATGTACAAGTCATCAATACACGACATCCAAAATAGCCATTTTACCTCTGTTTTTCTAAGGAAACTTGTACAATATATTAAGTACAAGTTACAAGCAATTCTTAAACTTCAATTACATTCCATATTCCTTCTCATTTCATGAAATTACAAGAAATCAAACTAAGAAACCCTAAACCGAGCTAGTTTCTAAATCGTGACCCGTTTCTTGGTTCTTATCCATTTTTAACCTCAACCATTATTCAAATAAGTTGTAATAACATAAATTACAACATTATAAATCACATTCCATCATTACATCATCATTTCAACAACAATGTACAAGAATTATACCTAGAAAACCCTAATCGAACCCTAATTTGAACTTTTGACCCGTTTACTCATTTTCGCCCCATTTTAAACCCAAAACCACCTATCAAAAACTTATCGTGTAATCACTTAATATAAGGTTTGTTGATCCATAATCTATCATTACTAATCAAATGCACTTGAAAAATAACCAAGAAAACCCTAGTTCGAGCCCTAAGAAACCCGCGACCCCCATTTTTGCTTTTTGACCCATTTTGAAGCTACTCCTTGCAAACAAGCACCTTGATGACCCTCCTACTTGCTTCTATAGCAGCTTACAAGCACCTCTCCTAAATATCTAGCTCACAATTTGGTTACAAAAGCTCCACATCACCTCTTTGTCTCTTTTTCTACCCGCGACACCACAAGAACAAACCACCACCCTCAAGCTAGTTTCTAGCCATGGAAAATCATCATGTAGCCTTCCCGCATCACCTCTAGCTGATACCAGATGTCCTAAACTTAGGCCTCTAAGTCTCCTGGCCTCCTACATTGATTCGAGTATATAAAATAGGCGGGGGTAAACCCTTTCATTCATAATTCATCCCCACATCTTTTCTTAAACCCATTCTAGCAACTTATCTCTGCTCAAAGAAGTTCCTAAGGAGCCCCAAGATCAATAATCAAAACTTATCGTTATGAAGAGGTACCTGGAAATTTCCAATACATAAGTAGTTGTGCGGGTTCAGTTCTTTCCAAGTGTTTGGTGGATTGTGTGGCGTCAAACTCATATAAACACGATTATGATTTATGATTGTCCATTTCGACTGTTTTTGACCGATTTCGACCGTTTTTGAATGTTTTCTACCGAATTTTCGACCGTTTTCGTACGATTTCGACCATTTTCGACTGATTTCAACCGATTTCCATCGTTTTTGACCGTTTTCGAACCTTTAAGTCCGTTTTTGACCGTTTCAACCGTTTTGGAACCTTTTCGACCGATTTCATTTGTTTTCGTGCCCTAGTTTTTTTTCGATTCGTTTTTCATTTGTTTTCTCCGGTGTCAAGCTTGTTTGAACGTTTTCGTCCATTTTTAAACGTTGTGAAATGTTTTTGTACATTTTCGTCAATTTTTGTACAATTTGTTCGTTTACATCCTTCTCCGTTTTTCTTTGTTTTCCTACGTTGCGTTCATTTTCGTACATTTTGTACAATTTTATACGTCTTCATACGCTTTTTACATTTTTAAAAGTACTAAACGTATTATAAAAACGGAAATAAAACTTTTGAAAACGTTCAAAAACGTATTTAAGCGTAGAAAAACATACAAAACGAACGAAAACTTAGAAAATCGTAAGAAAACGTACAAAAAGGTAAACGTAAGAAAATGGACAAAATTGGTCAAAGACGTACGAAAACAGTCGAAATCGGTCAAAATCGGTCAAAAACGGTCAAAATTGATGAAAATCAGTGGAAACGGTCAAAATCGGTTGAAATCAGTTGAATCGTTGGGAAAATGGACTAATTCGTTGGAGAATTGGACGAGAAAACCGGTGGAAATTGGTGGAAATCGGTCGAAAACGGACGAAAACGGTCGAAATCGATCGAAAACTAACGAAAACGGACGAAAATTGTCGAAATTGGTCAAAAACGAATGTAATTGGTCGAAGTTCCTATCTCTGCTCAAATAATTTACTAAGGAGCCCCAAGATCAATAATCAAGAGAAAGATTGAAGCCTTGAAGCCCCGAAGAACCATTTCTAGGCGTTACAAAGGAAAACGGGACCCATTTGACCGGTTTTCCTCCATTTTCGATTCTCAAAGCTCAAACCCAGGTTTCTTATGATCCATATCTGCTCTTACACTTGTATAATGTTCATATGATCATACTTGAACTCATGTTAAAGCTTTTAATCTAAAAATCTAGGCGTTTTTCCATTTTGATCCAAAACCGAACTCATAAACCCTAATTCTATGTTTTTCTTTAATCTAAATGTTATAATGGTTAAATGTTGCTATAATATATCTTAAATAATGTTAATATAACAACTTTATTGATTCTTGAAAGAATTTGAATTAAAAACCTACGCGTTTTCGTTTTAAAACCCTAATTCGACCCGTTTTGATTTCTGGCTTAACGAATCGTTATTTTAAACTTTCGTTATGTTAAACCTTCATATTTTAGCTTATTCTAATATGTATATCCTTTGCGAATATCTTTTGAAATGTTAAAATAAGCTTGCATGGCCATTCGGACCTGTTTTGTAAATATTATCCATGCAAGGGGTATATATCATAACTTTCTGAAACATATAACTAAAAGGACTAAAAATATCATTTTATCAAAGTTATAACTATAAGGGTCTATTATGTCACTTTCCAAAGTGCAAGGTTTACTTTGTACATCTTTTAAACTAGAAGGACCAAACTTGTAAAAGTGCAAACTCCAAGGGTATATTTTGCCATTTTTCATTCTTAAGTGTTCTAAAATGTATACATTTTGAAAAAGTTAAAAATATGGTCAAAACATTATAAGAAATAACTTTTAATAACGCTTGTGTGTTATCGTTTCCAGTTATCAAGCAAAACGCTTAAAACCAATTATATCGTATCACAATACTAGAGAGCTTCATATTAAGGGATTTCATCTTGGTATTACGTTCTGGCTGAGTTGTTGGGTTTACGATTTAAAGTGCCCTAGCTCCTCAAATGTTTATTGAATGACCTCTAAATTATGATGGCCCTAACGGTGATACAATACTCCATAACAATTCAATCAAAGTTGATATTCATTATAATGTAAAACATATTCAATCAAACTAAGACTTGACATATTACCCCAGGTTGCGTGTGACGAAGCCGTTACTTTCATTCCATATACCTTTGCTATCACTCAGATTTCCCTATACTGTTAAGGTGAGTTCATAGCCTCGCATTTCAATCTCTTAAATGTTTTATAAACCCGCGAGGGGGATACATGCTATAAACCATGAATGCAATTATTTATGTATGCTATCCTGATTTATTATTGCCTAAGTAACTATTTTGCCTTTAAGTCCCCAATATCATGAACCGTTAATTACTCTACGGAGTGAGCGCGAATGTTGTGAATAGATCTATTTGGGTTGGACTCCCCGTTGGTGTACCCAGTCATACCGGTAACCAATTGCACATCATTAGAATATAACCCCGTTGGTGTACCCAATATCGAATTTGCATTCAAATTATTTAACTTAAACCTATGAATATCACTCAACCTTTGTGTTGACTTTTTAGCATGTTTTATCTCAGGTAACTAAGCAACCTATGGCACGGAGTGGCGAGGACTTGAAGATGGCAAAAACCGTTATCATTCAAACTTTGTATTTTAGATTTTGGGACCTTTCGTTTGTAAAAACTCTGATGAAATAATGAATGATAACTAAATTTTCAAAAACGACTCTTTTTGATTCGTTTTCTATGATTATGACTGTTGTACCTTGAAGTAATACCCCAGATTAGCTTCCGCTACTATATGTAAAAATGGGGGTGTTACAGATTTGGTATCAAGAGCCACGTTATAGAGAACAAGGTTGAAACCTTAACTATAACTACTTTTCTTTTTCCATCCAAGAAAGTCCTCCGTGCCGCTATATCTTCCGAAATGGTATGTAAAGATACATAACTATTATATTACTAAATAAATAACTTATGTTATTTACCGCTGGGTTGTTAAACAGAACGATGTCTTCTCCCGACCATCCTACTTCCAATATGGAGGATGCCTTTTCCTCCAACTTCCCAAACTATTTTCCTCTGGCTTCTCCGGATTATATCCCGACTTCACCGGGAAAAACTTACTCTAGCTCTTCCAACTCATTTGGAATAGTCCCTCTAGCTTCACCAACTCTTTCATTATTTCATGATGATCCCTACATGAAAGCTTTGCAAGCCTTTTATACTGAAAAATCACCTATCTCGCCTCCAACTATCATACCTCCATCTTCAATACCTAAACCTCAAGAATTCTTTTTTTCGGAAAAAATTTTGTCACCTAAGAAACAAGGTCGGTCATCTTCTTCTACCTCTTCCCTACCTCAAGCCTTTGAGATAGGTGAAAGCTCTCGAAAGACAAGTATAGAGCATCATGAGGAACAAATCGAAGAAATTATGAATTACTTAGGAGAACTCTCTCTCGATCGTATTGTGCATATAGAAGATAAAGTCGAAGGTCTCGGAAAAGGACGAGTAATCATCCAACAAGATTTCAATATTTTGGAAGCTGAACTTCAACAAGCTCGTGCCCAAATTACCAAACTCCAGAGGAAACAAATAGGGAGTAACCATAAGATTTCTCTAGACCGCTTCAGGATTACTGAACTAGGAGACATTATCAACGACATGCAGATTCGTCACCAAGCGAATATAGAAAATCTCCAAGACTCCATCAACGAACTCAAGAACCGTATGGAATAATCATCCAACTACTAGTTTAGATTCCAGTATTAGCTTTTAACCTAGCCACGGGATGTGTGGTATAAATAAAAACGCTTGTCAAATCTTGACTATGTATAGTACTAAGACAAGTTGTTCTTAATACAAAGGCAATCCCGTTATATACTTTGTTGTTTCACCAATCTATTCATTTCATCTCATCATCATTCATCCTTCATCATATGCATCATTATTCACCATAATCACACCGCAACCTCTAGAAAATAATGCTAACAAATACCTGACTTTGTTAGTATTTATGGTTTCAATATTGTTATTGCTAAAATGCTTAAAGTTCAAAAATAATCTAAAATATTTCATTTTAAGCATTTTATCTTAAGCATAACATTGTAAAACTTGTATTCTTATTACGTGTTGTCTTTTGTTGATAGAATGCCTCCCAAAAGGACGTCAACATCTGAAGCACCGGCCATGACTCAAGCTGCCATTAGAAAACTAGTTGCTGACAGTGTCACTGCGGCTCTAGAAGCACAAGCTGCAACAATGGCAAATGCTAATAATCCCAATAGGAACACCGGTCCTACTGGAACTCCTGTATTAAAAACGGGAAACTATAAAGAGTTCATCAGCTGTCAACCTTTCTACTTTAATGGTAGAAGGTGCATTGCTTATCCGCTGTTTTGAACGAACCGGAATGCGAGCAGTCTCGTCGTATAGATGTGCTGAAGAAAACAAAGTAACATTTGCTACTGGTACTCTGACTGACGATGCCTTGTCCTGGTGGAATGCATATGCCCAGCCTATGGGAGTAGAGCAAGCCAATCAAATCACCTGGACTGAGTTAAAAAGGCTTCTGACGAACAAGTATTGTCCCCGGACTGAAATCAGAAAAATGGAAGAAGAACTTTACAATCTGACTGTAAAGGGAAATGATCTTAAACCTTATGTTAGAAGATTCCAAGAATTAACAATCCTATGCCCGAACATGGTGCCAAACACCGAGAAACTCTTGGAAGCTTTCATCGGGGGACTACCTCGAAGCATTGAAGGAAATGTTACTGCCTCTAAACCTCAAACTTTGGAGGAAGCCATTAACATAGCCCAAAGGCTAATGGATCAAGTAACCAAGCATACTCCAGTGCAAGTATCAAGTGACAACAAACGAAAGTTTGACGACAGAAGAACTTTCAACAACAACTCCCGCAGCAACAACAACTACCGTAACACCAACACCAACAATCGCTACAATAATCATCAACTACAACAAAACCGAAGGCAAGAAGCTGTTAGAGCTTATGCTGTTACTCCATCTGGAAACAATAGGTATGCCGGAGACCTCCCATTATGCAAGAGATGCAATCTCTATCACACCGGACCTTGTACTGGTAAATGTAATATTTGCAACAAGGTAGGCCATTTGACCAAGAACTGCTGAAATAAGAAGCCAACCACTAGAAGTAATCAACTACCAGTGACAATTGTATGTCATGCCTGTGGAGAAAAAGGGCATTATACAAATCAGTGCTGAAAGACCAACATCAATGCCCAAGGAAGAGCCTACATGCTAAGAGATAAGAATGCTCATCAAGACCCGAATGTAGTTACGGGTACGTTTCTTCTAAATCAGCATTTAGCCAAAGTATTATTTAACTCTGGAGCCGATAAAAGCTTTATATCCATATCTCTTGCCTCTAAGCTAAATAATATGTCTGTTACAATAGATACCTTTTATGATATCGAAATGGCTGACGAAAACTTAGTAAGCACAAACACTGTTATCAAAGGCTACACTCTAACTTTGTTAGATCAACCTTTCGAAATCGATCTCATGCCAATTAAACTCGGTAGTTTCGACGTTGTCATTGGTATGGACTGGTTGTCCAAGTATCATGCTAAAATTCTCTGTGACGATGAAAGTAGTTTCACAGTCCTATCATATGGGTGAAACTCACATCTTCGGGTGGATCAAAGTAAAACTCGCTAAATCTATATCCGGTATAAAAAACGAAAGGTGTATATCCCGAGATTGTCAAGTTTTCATGATCCAAGTAATGGAAAAGAAATCAGACGAGAAAAGACTAGAAGATATTCCCGTAGTCAAAGAATTTTCAGATGTTTTTCCTGAAGATCTACCTGGTCTTCCTCCGTTCGCAAGTAGAATTTCCAAAGTCGATATTAATCCCCAGTGCAGCGCCTGTAGCCCGAACTCCTTATTAGATTGACTCCCTTCAGAAATGCATGAGTTTTCTAACCAGCTTCCATGAACTGCAGACCGATGTTTTCATTTCACAGTACGTCGCTTGGGGAGCTCTGTTATTATTTTATTAAGAAATAGACGGTTCTTTAGAATGGTGCATCGAGTACCGAGAGTTGAATAAATTACCATTAAGTTGGGTGAGCCTGTAGAAACGAAAAATCGTAACCGAACCGAAAACCGAAAAAACAAACCGAAAAACCGACGATTACTAGAAACCGATGGCTCGGTTTTTTATTTAAATATACCAAAAATTTTCGATTCGGTTGGGTTTGGTTCAAAATCCGGACCGTATAATACGAATCCTACACGGTTAATCCCCGTTTTTTTATTTTAGTGTTAGGTTTTTTATTTTTATATTGTTATTTTTAATATATATGTTTATGGATAGTTTTTGGTGATGGTTGATTGTTTTATTTTTTTTTTTTAGAGGTTGGTGGTTTATTTTGGTTTGTGTGGCGTGGGTTTTCGTGACAATATATTGGTACTATGACAAGATACGTCGTGGCGGTTGTGGCATGGATTGGGGGTCAGCTATGGGTGTGGGTGTGTTGGGTGTTTGGGGGGTTTAGTTGTGGTGGCACTGTGGGTTTTTGATTTTAGGTTTTTTAATAGGGGCGTAGGTTTTTATTGGGGTGGTGTGTTTGGTGATTTTAGGATTTGGGTTTATACTTTGTTGGAATTTTTTATTGATTAATATTTCTAATTCAATTCTTTCAACAATACAACAATATATAACCAAATTATATCAATTTATTCCAACAATAAAAACACTCAATACTAATATACTTCATAACTCAAAAAAAAACAACCACAAAACAAAAAAAAAAACACTAACAAAAAACACAAAAACACAAAAAAAAAAAAAAAACAAACACCACAAAAAAAAAATAACCAAATAACAAAAAAAAAAAGAAAAAAAAAAACAAAAAAACAAAAAAAAAAAACAAAAAAAAAACAAAAAAAAAAAAAAAAAAAAAAACACACGGAACCAAGATAGAACCCCGACAAACAACACAAAAAAAAAAAAAAAAAAAAAAAACAGAAAAAAAAAAAAAACACGGAAACAGAAAAAAAACAAAAAACAAAAAAAAAACCAACCTCAGCAAAAATTACGCACGCAAAAAAGCGAATAGTCAGAAAGACACCCAAAACGAATAAAAAAAAAACCAAAAAAACAGGTGCTCCTTCAGAAATGCAGGAGTTATCTAACCAACTTCAAGAACTAACCGACCGAGGTTTCATTCGACCAAGTACATCGCCTTGGGGAGCTCCTGTCTTATTTGTTAAAAAGAAAGACGGATCTTTTAGAATGTGCATCGATTACCGAGAGTTGAATAAACTTACCATAAAGAATCGTTACCCATTACCCAGGATCGATGACTTATTCGATCAACTTCAAGGTTCAAGCGTTTACTCAAAAATCGACTTAAGATCAGGCTATCATCAACTGAGAGTAAGGGACGAAGATATTCCTAAGACTGCTTTCAGAACAAGATACGGACATTATGAATTTCAAGTCATGCCATTTGGTTTAACAAACGCACCTGCTGTGTTCATGGATCTCATGAACCGTGTGTGTAAACCATATTTGGATAAATTCGTAATAGTATTTATCGATGATATTCTTATCTACTCTCGTAACAAAGAAGAACACGCAAATCATCTGAGAATAATCTTGGAATTACTCCGAAAAGAGAAATTGTATGCCAAGTTCTCTAAATGTGATTTCTGGATTCGTATCGTGCAATTTCTTGGACATCTCATTGATAGTCTAGGACTTCATGTTGATCCTGCCAAGATTGAAGCTGTTAAGAACTAGACATCTCTCACTACTCCCACAGAAGTGCGTCAATTCTTAGGACTCGCCGTCTATTACCGAAGATTTATCGAAGGTTTTTCAAAAATTGCAAAGCCTTTGACTAAATTAGCCCAGAAAAACAAGAATTATATCTGGGGCGAAGAACAAGAATAAGCTTTCCAACTCCTTAAACAAAAACTTTGTGAAGCACCAATCTTAGCATTACCAGAAGGAAATGATGACTTTGTCGTTTACTGTGATGCTTCTCTTCAAGGTCTAGGAGCTGTATTAATGCAAAGAGAAAAAGTCATTGCATATGCATCTCGACAACTCAAACCTCACGAAGAAAACTATACCACTCATGATCTTGAATTAGGAGCAGTAGTATTTGCTCTTAAAATCTGGAGACACTATCTATACGGTACAAAGTGTACAGTTTTCACTGATCACAAAAGCCTTCAACACATTCTTCGTCAAAAAGAATTGAATATGAGGCAACGCCGATGGTTAGAACTACTCGCAGATTATGATTGTGAGATTTGCTATCATCCTGGAAAGGCAAATGTTGTGGCAGATGCCTTAAGCCGGAAGAAACAAATCAAACCACTCCGAGTTAGAGCATTGATCCTAACCGTTCATCCAAAATTACCATCTCAAATTCTCGAAGCTCAAAATGAAGCCCTCAAAGAAGAAAATGTCAAAACCAAAAACCTACGAGGAATGGACAAATCATTTAAAATACGTCCTGACGGAACTCGTTGTATCAAAAATCAAAGTTGGTTACCACTTTTTGGCGGTTTAAGAGACTTGATCATGCATGAGTCTCATAAATCGAAATATTCTATTCACCCGGGTTCTGATAAAATGTACCACGATCTAAAGAAACTCTATTGGTGGCCTAACATGAAGGCAATCATCGCGGAATATGTTGGCAAATGTTTGACATGTTCTAGAGTTAAAGCGGAATGCCAAAAGCCATCTGGTTTACTGGTACAAACATAAATTTCTACGTGGAAATGGGAAAGAGTAACAATGGATTTTGTTACAAAGCTACCCAAAACCGCAAACAGACATGACACCATCTGGGTCATTGTCGATCGTCTTACTAAATCTGCACATTTCATACCCACTCGAGCGACTGATAGTATGGAAACTCTTACAAGGTTATACATCAAAGAAATAGTATCTCGACATGACGTGCCAATCTCCATCATCTCGGATTGTGACTGTCATTTCACATCCAAATTTTGGCAATCATTGTAAAATGTTTTGGGTACTTAATTAGACATGAGTACAGCATATCATCCTGAAACTGATGGACAAAGTGAAAGAATCATTCAAACACTCGAAGACATGCTTCGAGCCTGTGTCATAGACTTTGGAAAAGGATGGGATAAACACCTACAATTGATAGAATTTTCCTACAATAACAATTATCATGCCAGTATCAATGCAGCACCATTCAAAGCACTTTATGGACAAAAATGCAGATCACCTGTTTGCTGGGCCGAAGTTGGAGATGTTCAACTCACGGGACTAGAAATTATTCATGAAACTACTGAAAAGATCGTGCAAATTCGTCAACGCTTGCAAGCTGCAAGAGATCGGCAAAGAAGTTACGCCAATATAAGGCGAAAGCCTTTAGAATTTCAAGTTAGAATCGAGTATTTTAAAGTATCACCTCGTAAAGGTATCTTTCGATTTGGAAAACGAGGAAAGCTTAATCCCCGATACATTGGACCATTCAAAATCCTTGAACGGATTGGTCCAGTGGCATACAAACTAGAGCTTCCTAAAGAATTTAGTAACATCCACAATACTTTCCACGTTTCTAATCTCAAGAAATGCTTATTCGATGAATCTCTCATCATTCCAATGAAAGAACTTCAACTCAACGACAAACTCAACTTTGTAGAAGAATAAGTGGAAATTATGGATCGTGAAATCAAGCAACTAAAAGAAAGTCGTATTCATATAGTCAAAGTGCGATGGAACTCTAAAAGAAGACCAAAATTTACATGGGAACGCGAAGATGAAATTCGTGCCAAATATCCTCATCTGTTTTCAAACATCACTTTAAAATCCAATTAAATCTCGGGACGAGATTTCTGTAAGGATGGGGGACTATAACAACCCGTAAATTTTCATCAATGTAAATATCCATCTATTAAGTTTATATGCCAATGTGTTTAAAATGCTATCTATCCTATTATAAAGGGACCACTTTTTCAGGGAAATTTTTCGCTTTATTACATTACTTGCATTACCAATATCTCAATATGCAACATAACTTGCATAACTAAAGTTAACGAGCTCACGCAACCTACCTATGGCAATCCTATCTACATATATGTCAAGCAAACATCATAACATGTCAAGTCAATATCTTAATATCATTTTTACAAAGTACATTACTCATATAATGTACCATTTGCAACGTTATATCAAGACAGACTTTAAACTGTTATCGTATACCCCTAAACCCTAATTCCATGAAAGATTAATATCTAAAGTAAATGTACAAGTTACTAAAGCATATGTACAAGTAATATAACATCTCATTTGAAATATAAACTCCCTCCAAGTCAATGTACAAGTTCTTTAAAGCACAATATACAAGTCATTAAGCATGACATCCAAAATAGCCGTTTTACCTCCGTTTTCATTCTAGTTTCTTCATCACCACTTTTGTATAAGCTACTATACTCAATATACAATGTATAAACCCTAATTATTCTAATCATAAGCTCTCACACATATTTTTACACTCAAAACCCTAAAACCTAAAACCGAGCTAGTTTCTAAACCATGACCCGTTTCTTTGTTTTTATCCATTGTAAACCTAAACCAATACTCAAATAAGTTGTAATAACATAAATTACAACATTACAAATCACATTCCATCATCATTTCATCATTTTAACAACAATGTACAAGAATTATACCTAGAAAACCTTAATCGAACCCTAAATTGAACTATTAACCCGTTTACTCATTTGCGCCTATTTTAAACCCAAACCACCTATCAAAACTTATTGTAAACACTTAATATAAGTCTTGTGATCCTTAATCTATCATTACTAATCAAATGCACTTGAAAAATAACCAAGAAAACCCTAGTTCGAGCCCTAAGAAACCCGCGACCCCCATTTTTGCTTTTTGACCCATTTTGAAGCTACTCCTTGCAAACAAGCACCTTGATGACCCTCCTACTTGCTTCTATAGCAGCTTACAAGCACCTCTCCTAAATATCTAGCTCACAATTTGGTTACAAAAGCTCCACATCACCTCTTTGTCTCTTTTTCTACCCGCGGCACCACAAGAACAAACCACCACCCTCAAGCTAGTTTCTAGCCATGGAAAATCATCATGTAGCCTTCCCATATCACCCTCTAGCTGATACATATGTCCTAACTTGGACTCTAGGTATCCTTGGTATCCAAGGTTGATTTCGAGTATAAATAGAGGGGGTAAACCCTTCATTCAAACTCATCCCCCACATCTTCTTCTATAACCCATTCTAGCAACTTATCTCTGCTCAAAGAAGTTCCTAAGGAGCCCCAAGATCAATAATCAAGAGAAAGATTGAAGCCTTGAAGCCCCGAAGAACCATTTCTAGGCGTACGAAGAGAAAAGACCCATTTCGACCCGTTTTCCTCCATTTTCGATTCTCAAAGCTCAAACCCAGGTTTCTTATGATCCATATCTGCTCTTACACTTGTATAATGTTCATATGATCATACTTGAACTCATGTTAAAGCTTTTAATCTAAAAATCTAGGCGTTTTTCCATTTTGATCCAAAACCGAACTCATAAACCCTAATTCTATGTTTTTCTTTAATCTAAATGTTATAATGGTTAAATGTTGCTATAATATATCTTAAATAATGTTAATATAACAACTTTATTGATTCTTGAAAGAATTTGAATTAAAAACCTACGCGTTTTTGTTTTAAAACCCTAATTCGACCCGTTTTGATTTCTGGCTTAACGAATCGTTATTTTAAACTTTCGTTACGTTAAACCTTCATATTTTAGCTTATTCTAATAAGATATAACCTGCAAATATCTTTTGAAATGTTAAAATAAGCTTGCATGGCCATTCGGACTTGTTTTGTAAATATTATCCATGCAAGGGGTATATATCGTAACTTTCTGAAACTTATAACTAAAGGGACTGAAAATGTCATTTTATCAAAGTTATAACTATAAGGGTCTATTATGTCACTTTCTAAAGTGCAAGGTTTACTTTGTACATCTTTTAAACTAGAAGGACCAAACTTGTAAAAGTGCAAACTCCAAGGGTATATTTTGCCATTTTTCATTCTTAAGGGTCTAAAATAAAACATTTTGAAAAAGTGTAGAAATGTGTTCAAAACCTTATAAGACATAACTTTAATTAACGCTTGACGTGCTTATCATTTCCAGTTATTGAGCAAAACGCTTAAAACCAATTATATCGTATCACAATACTAGGGAGCTTCATATTAAGGGGTTTCATCTTGGTATTACGTTCTGACTGAGTTGTTGGGTTTACGATTTAAAGTGCCCTAGCTCCTCAAACGTTTACTGAATGACCTCTGAATTATGATGGCCCGAACGGTGATACAATACTCCATAATAATTCAATCAAAGATGATATTCATTATAATGTAAAACATATTCAATCAAACTAAGACTTGACATATTACCCCAGGTTGCGTGTGACGAAGCCGTTACTTTCATTTCATATACCTTTGCTATCACTCAGATTTCCCTATACTGTTAAGGTGAGTTCATAGCCTCGCATTTCAATCTTTCAATTGTTTTATAAACCCGCGAGGGGGATACATGCTATAAACCATGAATGCAATTATTTCTGTATGCTGTCCTGATTTATTATTGCCTAAGTAACTATTTTGCCTTTAAGTCCCCAATATCATGAACCGTTAATTACTCTACGGAGTGAGCGCGAATGTTGTGAATAGATCTATTTGGGTTGGACTCCCCGTTGGTGTACCCAGTGATATCGGTAACCAATTGCACATCATTAGAATATAACTGCGGGTGTTTTGGCAAAGGCACCCGTTGGGGCTATAACGTGTGATTATTATATATCCCAAGGTTTCGGATTCATGAGCTAATGGCAATAATAATTGTTTTACAAATAACGGGTGTATAACAACGTAACCCAATATCGAATTTGCATTCAAACTATTTAACTTAAACCTATGAATTTCACTCAACATTTGTGTTGACTTTTTAGCATGTTTTATCTCAGGTAATTAAGCAACTTATGGCACGGAGTGACGAGGACTTGAAGATGGCAAAACTGTTATCATTCAAACTTTGTGTTTTAGATTTTGGGACCTCTCTTTTGTAAAAACTCTGATGAAATAATGAATGATAACTAAATTTTCAAAAATGACTCTTTTTGATTCATTTTCTATGATTATGACTATTGTACCTTGAAGTAATACCCTAGATTAGCTTCCGCTGCTATATTGTAAAAATGAGATGTTACAAATTTGGTATCAAGAGCCAAGTTATAGAGAACAAGGTTGAAACCTTAACTATAATTATTTATCTTTTTCCATCCAAGAAATTCCTCCGTGCCGCTATATCTTCCGAAATGGTATGTAAAGATACATAACTATTATATTACTAAATAAATAACTTATGTTATTTACCGCTGGGTTGTTAAACAGAACGATGTCTTCTCCCGACCATCCTACTTCTAATATAGAGGAGGCCTTTTCCTCCAACTTCCCAAACTATCTTCCTCCGGCTTCTCCAGATTATATCCCGACTTCACCGGGAAAAACTTACTCTAGCTCTTCCAACTCATTTGGAATAGTCCCTCTAGCTTCACCAACTCTTTTGTTATTTCATGATGATCCCTACATGAAAGTTTTGCAAGCCTTTTATACTAAAAAATCACCTATCCCGCCTCCAATTATCATACCTCCATCTTTAATACCTAAACCTCAAGAATTCTTTCTTCCGAAAGAATTTTTGTCACCCAAGAAACAAGGCCGATCATCTTCTTCTACCTCTTCCCTACCTCAAGCCTTTGAGATAGGTGAAAGCTCTCGAAAGACAAGTATAGAGCGTCATGAGGAACAAATCGAAGAAATTATGAATTACTTAGGAGAACTCTCTCTCGATCGTATTGTGCATATAGAAGATAAAGTCGAAGGTCTCGAAAATGGACGAGTAATCACCCAACAAGATTTCGATATTTTGGAAGCTGAACTTCAACAAGCTCGTTCCCAAATTACCAAACTCCAGAGGAAAAAAATAGGAAGTAACCATAAGATTCCTCTAGCCCGCTTCAGGATTACTAAACTAGGAGACATTATCAACGACATGCATATTCGTCACCAAGCGGATATAGAAAATCTCTAGGACTCCATAAACGAACTCAAGAACCGTATGAAATAATCATCCAACTACTAGCTTAGATTCCAGTATTAGCTTTTAACCTAGCCACAAGATGTGTGGTATAAATAAAAACACTTGTCAAATCTTGACTATGTATAGTGTTAAGGCAAGTTGTTCTTAATACAAAGGCAATCCCGTTATATACCTTGTTGTTTCAAAATACTAATCCATTTATCATCATCATTCATTATCATCATTCATCATTATCATATGCATCATTTTCATCTTCATCACCCTCATAGCAATGCTTATTCTTGAACTTTAAGCATTTTAAAGAAAAATAAGTATTACTCTTTAAACAACCTTATGTTAGAAGATTCCAAGAATTAACAATCATATGCCCGAACATGGTGCCAAACACCGAGAAACTCTTGGAAGCTTTCATCGGGGGACTACCTCGAAGCATTGAAGGAAATGTTACTGCCTCTAAACCTCAAACTTTGGAGGAAGCCATCAACATAGCCCAAAGGTTAATGGATCAAGTAACCAAGCATACTCCAGTACAAGTATCAAGGGACAACAAACGAAAGTTTGACGACAGAAGAACTTTCAACAACAACAACAACTTCCGCAGCAACAACAACTACCGTAACACCAACACCAACAATCGCTACAACAATCACCAACTACAACAAAACTGAAGGCAAGAAGCTGTTAGAGCTTATGCTGTTACTCCATCTGGAAACAATAGGTATGCCAGAGACCTCCCATACTGGTAACTGTAGTATTTGCAACAAGGTAGGCCATTTGACCAAGAACTGCCAAAACAAGAAGCCAGCCACTAGAAGTAATCAACTACCAGTGACAATTGTATGTCATGCCTATGGAGAAAAAGGGCATTATACAAATCAATGCCGAAAGACCAACATCAATGCCCATGGAAGAGCCTACATGCTAAGAGATAAAAATGTTCATCGACCCGAACGTGGTTACGGGTACGTTTCTTCTAAATCAGCATTTAGCCAAAGTATTGTTTGACTCTGGAGCTGATAGAAGCTTTATATCCATATCTCTTATCTCTATGCTAAATATTCCGTCTATTACAATAGATACCTTTTATGATATCGAAATGGCTGATGGAAACTTAGTAAGCACAAACACTGTTATCAAAGGCTGCACTCTAACTTTATTAAATCAACCTTTCAAAATCGATCTCATGCCAATTAAACTTGGTAGTTTTGACATTGTCATTGGTATGGACTGGTTGTCAAAGTATCATGCCAAAATTCTCTGTGACGAGAAAGTCGTTCACATTCCTATCAACGGTGAAACTCTAATCATTCGAGGTGATCAAAGTAAAACTCGACTAAATCTCATATCTTGTATAAAAATCGAAAGGTATATATCCCGAGGTTGTCAAGTTTTCATGATTCAAGTAATGGAAAAGAAATCAGACGAGAAAGACTAGTAAGATATACCATAGTCAAAGAATTTTAGATATGTTTCCTAAAGAACTACTTGGTCTTCCATCCCGTTCGCCAAGTAGAGTTCCAAAATGACTTAATCCCCGGATCAGCGCCTGTAGCCCGAAACACCTTATAGATTGGCTCCTTCAGAAATGCAGGAGTTATCTAACTAGCTTCAAGAACTAGCAGACCGAGGTTTTATTCGACCAAGTACAACGCCTTGGGGAGCTCCTATCTTATTTGTTAAAAAGAAAGACGGGTCTTTTAGAATGTGCATCGATTAATAAGAATTAAATAATCTTACCATAAAGAATCGTTACCCATTACCCAGGATCGATGACTTATTCGATCAACTCAAGGTTCAATAAATAGGCGTTTTTTTTTTTTAACCCTTTTTTTTCCCAATAAAAAAAAAAAAAATCGGACTTAAGATTTGGCTATCATAAATGAGAGTAAGAGCGAAGATATTCCTAAGACTGCTTTCAGAATAAGATACAGACACTATGAATTTCAGGTCATGCCATTTGGTTTAACAAACGCACCTGCTGTGTTCATGGATCTCATGAACCGTGTGTGTAAACCATATTTGGATAAATTCATAATAGTATTTATCGATGATATTCTTATTATCTCGTAACATAGAATGAACAGCAAATCATCTGAGAATAATTTAGAATTACTCGAAAAGAGAAATTGTATGCAAGTTCTCTTAAATGCGAATTCGGATTCGTATCTGTGCAATTTCTTGTACATCTCATTGATAGTCAAGGACTTATGTTGATCTTCCAAGATTGAAGCTGTTAAAACTGGACATCTCCACTACACCCACACAAGTGGTCAATTCTTAGGAACGCTCAGGCTATTCCCGAAGCATTTATCAAAGGTTTTTCAAAAAATTGCAAAGCCTTTGATAAATTAACTACAGAAAAACAAGAATTATGTCTTGGGCAAAGAACAAGAATGGTTCCAACTCTTTAAATAAAAAACTCTATGGAAGCACCATCTTAGCCATTTACCAGAAGGAAACATGGACTTTTACATATATTGTGATGCATCTCTTTCAGCGTGTAGGAGCTGTATTAAAGCAAAGAGAAAAATAGTCAGGCATATGCATCTTGACAACTCAAACCTCACAAAGAAAACTATACCACTCATGATCTTGAATTAGGAGCAGTAGTATTTGCTCTTAAAATCTGGAGACACTATCTATACAATACAATGTGTACAGTTTTCACTATTCACAAAAGCCTTCAACACATTCTTCTCAAAAAGAATGAATATTGAGGCACGCCGATGGTTAGAATTACTCGAATATTATGATTGTGAGATTTGCTATCATCCTGGAAAGGCAAATATTGTGGCAGATGCCTTAAGTCGGAAGAAACAAATCAAACCACTCCGAGTTAGAGCATTGATCCTAACCGTTCATCTAAAATTACTACCCAAATTCTCGAAGCCCAAAATGAAGCTCTCAAAGAAGAAAATGTCAAAAATGAAAACTTTACGTGGAATGGAAAATCATTTAAAAATTCGTCATGATGGAACTCGTTGTATTCAAAATCAATGTTGGTTACATTTTGGCTGTTTAAGAGATTTGATCATCGCAAGAGTCTCATAAACGAAAAAAAAAAATTATTTATTCAACCGGGTTTGATAAAATGGACCACGATCTAAGAACTCTATGGTTGGCTAACTTGAAGGAATCATCGCGGAATTTGTTGGCAAAATGTTTGACGTGTTTCTAGAGTTAAAGAGAATTGTCAAAAGCCATCCGGCATACTGGTACAACCAAAAAAATGCTATGTGTGAATGGAAAAGGATGACAATGGATTTCGTTACAAAAGCTACCCAAAACCTAATCGGACATGGACCACAATTTGGGTCATTTGTGATCGCTTACCAAATCCACACATTTCATACCGACTCGAGCGACTGATAGTATGGAAACTCTTACAAGGTTATACATCAAAGAAATAATCTCTCGACATGGCGTGCCAATATCTATCATCTCGGATCATGACAGTCATTTCACATCCAGATTCTGGCGATCATTACAAAATGCTTTGGGTACTCAATTAGACATGAGTACATCATATCATCCTGAAACCGATGGATAAAATTAAAGTACCATCACACCCTCGAAGACATGCTGTGGCCTGTGTCAGAATTTGTTAAGGATGGGATAAACACCTACCATTGATAGAATTTTCCTACAATAACAGTTATCATGCCAGTATCAAGGCAGCACCATTCGAAGCACTCTATGGACGAAAGTGCAGATCACGTGTTTGCTGGGCCGAAGTTGGAGATGTTCAACTTACGGGACCAGAAATAATTCATGAAACTACTGAAAAGATCTTGCAAATTCGTCAACGCTTGTAAGCTGCAAGAGATCGGCAAAGAAGTTATGCCAATGTAAGGTGAAAGCCTTTAGAATTTCAAATTGGCGATTGTGTTATGTTAAAAGTATCACCTCGTAAAGGTATCTTTGATTTTGGAAAACGAGCAAAGTTTAAATCACCAATTACAGTTGGGACCATTCTAATTATCCTTGAACAGATTGGCCAGTGGCATAGAAACTTGAGCTTTCCATGTTGAGCTTAGTAATATCCACATATTCTTTCCAACGTTTACTAATCTCAAGAAATGGTTTATCCGATGATTCTCTCATCATTCCAATGATAAGAACTTCTAATCAACGACAACTCAACTTTGTAGAGAACCAGTGGAAATTATGGATCGTGAAATCAAGCAACTAAAACGAAGTCGTATTCCTATAGTCAAAGTGCGATGAAACTTTAAAAGAGGACCATAATTTACATGGGAACGTGTAGGTGAAATTCGTAACAAATATAATCATCTGTTTTCAAACGTCACATCAAAATCGAATTAAATCTCGAGATGAGATATCTGTAAGGATGGGGGACTATAACAATCCGTAAATTTTTATAAATGTAAATATTCATCTATTAAGTTAGATGCAATGTACTATCAATCTATTATATACGAACCACCTTTTTTAGGGAATTTTTTTGCTTTATTACATTACTTACCTTACCATTCTCAATATGAACGCAACTGCATAACTAAAGTTAAGAGCTCTCACAACCTACATATAGCTATCCCCCCCCCCCCCCCCCCCCCCCCACCACCCCCATATCTACATATTATGTCAAGTCAAACTCATTCCATAACATGTCAAGTTAATATCTAAAGTGAATGCACAAGCTACTAAAGCACAAGTACAAGTAACACAACATCATATTTGAATATACTTTCCCTCCAAAAATAAGGTATAAGTCCTTTAAAGCACAATGTACAAGTCATTAATGCACGATATTCAGAATAGCCATTTTACCTCTGTTTTCTTAAGGAATTTGTACAAACTAATAAAGTACAAGTTGACAAGTACTTTCATGCATTCAATTTACATTCCATATTCCTTCTCATTTCATGAAAGTACAAGAAATCAAACTAAGAAACCCTGACCTGAGCTATTTTCTAAACCATGACCCGTTTCTTTATTTTTATCCATTGTAAACCTAAACCAATACTCAAATAAGTTATAATAACATAAATTACAACATTATAAATCACATTCCATCATTATTTCATCATTATAACAACAATGGACGAGAATTGAACTAAGAAAACCCTAATCGAACCCTAATTGCAAAACCACGAACCACGTTTATCACTTTTCGCTATTTTAAACCTATACCACCTATTCAAATCTGTTAATAAACTCTATTACACAAGTCTTGTAATCATTAATCCATCGTTATTAAACAAGTATACACAAAATGCAAGCTTAAAAACCCTAATGAGCCCTAATTGAACCCGCATACACTTTTTTCTGATTTTGACCCATTTTAAAGTTCCATATTGCAAACAAGCAACTTAATGACTAAGCACACTCACCCCTAACCAGCTTACAAGCACCTCCTTTCATTCCTTAGCCACCAAGTTGGCCACATGGCCTCTCTTTTCTTCTTTCTTACCCGCGGCACCACAAGGACTCAAATAACACTTCAATCTAGTCTCTAGTCTTATCAACTCATCATGTAGCCTTCACACATCATCCTCTAGCTGGTACATATGTCCTTAACATGAGCTCTATGGTCTCCTGGCCTCCATGGTATTATTCGACTTATAAAATATGGTATAACCCTTCATTCTAAAATCATCCCCCACTTCTTCTTTCTATAACCCATAATAGCATCTACTCTTTGCTCAATAAGGTCCTAAGAAGTCTCAAGATCAGAATTGAAGGAAAATAAACCAAGAAAAAAAGCCCCGGAGTCGTTATTCTAGGCGTACGAAGCTAAAAGTCCCGATTTCTACCCGTTTCCAAGCTATAAGCTCAAAACCAGGTTCCATAATCTTATAATCTGTTTTCATACCTTTATAATGTTCATATGATCATGCTTAACTCTTGTTAAAATCTTTGAACTCAAAAACATATGTGTTTTACCTTTTTGATCCAAACCGAGCTCATTAAACCCTAATTTCATGTTTTTACTTAATCTATAAGCTAAACTTGTAAACTATTGTTATAATCTATTTTATAAGCTTTATATAACATTATTATAAGTACCTTTATTAAATTTTGAAGTATTTGGCTTAAACCTGCGCGTTTTCATTTTGAAACCCTAATTTGACCTGTTTTGATTTCTAGCTTAACGAATCGTTATTTTAAACTTTTGTTATGTCAAATCTTCATCTTTTAGCTTATATTAATAATCTATAACCTGCAAATTACTTTTAATATTTGAAAAATATCATTATTATGAATTTTGGACTAAAAACGATATATTTTTCATGCAAAAGGGTATATATCGTAACTTTCTGAAACTTATAACTAAAAGGACTAAAAATGTTATTTTATCAAATTTATAACTATAAGGGTCTATTATGTCACTTTCCAAAGTGCAAGGTTTACTTTGAACATCTTTTAAGCTAGAAGGACCAAACTCGTAAAAGTGCAAACTACAAGGGTATATTTTGCCATTTTCTTTCTTAAGGGTCTAAAATGTAACATTTTGAAAAAGTATAAAAATATATTCAAAACATTATAAGACATAACTTTAATTAACGTTTGTCGTGCTTATCATTTCCAGATATTGATCAAAACACTTAAAACCGATTATGTTATAACTATTATATAATTCATCATCGATATGCTTTTAAAAATCATGTCTCGAATCATATTAATTGGTTTCATTTTGGTATTACGTTATGACTGAGTTGTTGGGTTTACGATTTAAAGTGCCCTAGCTCCTTAAACGTTTACTGAATGATCTCTGAATTATGATGGCCCGAACGGTGATACAATACTCCATTACAATTCAATCAAAGATGATATTCATTATAATGTAAAACATATTAAATCAAATTAAGACTTGACATATTACCCTAGGTTGCGTGTGATGAAGCCGTTACTTTCATTTCATATACATTTGCTATCACTCAGATTTCCATATACTGTTAAGGTGAGTTTATAGCCTCGTATTTCAATATTTCAAATATTTCATAAACCAGGAAGGGGGATACATGCCATAAACTATGAATGTAATTATTTATGTATGATGTCCTGATTTATTACTGCCTAAGTAACTATTTTGCCTTTAAGTCCCCAATATCATGAACCATTAATTACTCTACGGAGTGAGCGCGAATGTTGTAAATAGATCTATTTGGGATTGGCCTCCCCGTTGGTGTACCCAGTTATACCGGTAACCAATTGCACACCATTAGAATATAACTGCGGGTGTTTTGGCAAAGGCACCCGTTGGGGCTATAACGTATCAAATATTTCCCAAGGCTTCGGATTCATGAGCTAATGGCAATAATACTTGTTTTATAACGGGTTTATAACAACGTAACCCAATATCGAATTTGCATTCAAATTATTTAACTTAAACCTATGAATATCACTCAACCTTTGTGTTGACTTTTTAGCATGTTTTATCTCAGGTAATTAAGCAACTTATGGCACGAAGTGGCGAGGACTTGAAGATGGAAAAACTGTTATCATTCAAACTTTGTGTTTTAGATTTTGGGACCTTTCGTTTGTAAAAACTCTGATGAAATAATGAATGATAACTTAATTTTCAAAAACGACTCTTTTTGATTCGTTTTCTATGATTATGACTATTGTACCTTGAAGTAATACCCCAGATTAGCTTCCGCTGCTATATGTAAAAATGGGGGTGTTACATAGCAACCGCATGTTACACTCAGAATAGATCTCTCATCATCCTCAGACACGAAAAGACACCATATCACATTTTAATGGTGGAAAACCTTTTCTTAAACACCTTCACATCTTTGGTTGCACTTGTTACATAACCTGAGATGGTGAAAACCTCGACAAGATGAAAGAAAAAGGGGATTTGTGCATTTTGGTGGGATATTCTACAACGTCAAAGGGATACATAGTCTACAACAAGATAACCAGATTGATATTTGAATCCATTCATATCAACTTTGATGAAATCAAGGAATTGTCGAAGTCGTCAGATTATGAAAACTCTGTCCCCTCGCCCCCACTACAAATGACGTTTGAACACAACAGTTCAAGCCTCGGAATTCATGACCACAACAATGAACCTTCAAGTTCAAAGCTGGTTCCAATTGTTTCTCCTCCTGCTGACACAGATGCACCGTCACAACAAGAGTTGGATCTTCTTTTCAGTCCTTTGTACGATGAATTTTTCACTACAGGTACTTCAAGTGTCAACAACTCTTCTTCTCCCACTGGCAATTCTAATCAACAAGACACACAACCTACAACAAATGTTAAACCTACAACAAAACCAATCACTCTAATTACAACTGTTCATGCGGAGGAAAACACCAATAATCAAGCAGCAGATGCACTTTTTGAACCATATGAATTTATCAATCCATTTTGTACACAGGTACAAGAAGTTGCTGAGTCTTCCTCGCGTAATGTTGATAATTCAAACATGCATACATTCAACCAACTTCACCAATTTGAAAATCGATGGACTAAAGATCACCCGTTAGAACAAGTTCATGGAAATCCATCCAAGCCAATGCAAACAAGATGAAAACTTGCAATAGATCCTGAAATGTGTATGTTCGCGCTCACTGTGAGTACTGCTAAATCGAGAAACATTAAAGAGGCAATGGCTGATTCCGTATGGATACATGCAATGCAGGATGAGCTTCATCAATTTGACAGACTCAATGTTTGGGAACTTGTTGACAAACCCTTTAAAAAGACAATGATTAAACTAAATTTGTTGTGGAAAAACAAAAAAGATGAAGACAATATTATTATTCGCAATAAGGCACGACTCGTAGCTAAGGGGTATGCACAGGAAGAGGTTATTGATTTCGAGGAATCTTTTACATCACTCACTCGCTTCAAAGCAGTTCAGATTTTCATTGCCTACGTTGCGGTTTATGTTGCACAACCAGATGGGTTTGTTGATCCTGATCACCCAGAAAAAGTTTATCGTCTAAGGAAAGCTCTCTATGGATTGAAGCAAGCTCCGAGAGCCTGGTATTGATAAACTCTCTAAAATTCTATGTCCAAAGGTTTCACTAAAGGTATTATTGACCCTACTCTGTTCATGATAAGATACGAGGAGGACATTCTAATTGTGTAAATTTATGTCGATGATATTATTTTCGTCTACCAACCCAAAATTTTCTAAAAGATTTAAAAAATTGATGCACAGTAGATTTAAGATGTCCTTAATGGGGGAACTGAATTTCTTTTTAGGACTTCAGATCCGCCAATCCCCACGAGGTATCTTTATAAACCAGACCACGTACGCTTTAGAAATACTCAAAAAGCATGGTATGGATAAATGTGATAGCATTGGTACTCACTGGCTTACTAAATCCTAAACTGATGCAGAAATGAGTGGAAATCCCGTTGGACCCAAATTATAACTATATCGTAGTATGATTGGTCGACTCATGTACTCTCTTACATCAAGTAGACCAGACCTTAGTGAAAGTAGTATATGTCTATGCACGTTATTATGCAAGAACCAGCAGAAATGCCCCTCAAAAAGGTTAAAGTATTTTAGATACTTAAAGGTACCTTAAATATGGGGACTCTGGGTTATCTAAAGGATTCTTGCTTGTACTACCCTAATATTTTTCAGGATGTTGTATCATGCGGACTGCATTGAATACTCGTAAAAGACTTCTGGTGGAATACAGTTCCTAGGTGAAAAGCTAGTCAGTTGGATATCAAAGAAACAGGACTGCACTGCAATGTCTTTAGCAGAATCAAAGTATGTGGCATTATCTGCAAGTTATGCTCAAGTAATGTGGATGAGGACACAGCTTAAGGATTATGGCTTTAATTACAACAAAATACCGTTATAATGCGACTCTCAGTCAGCCATAGCAAACTCATGCAACCCCGTGCAGCACTCCCATACCAAATACATCTATACTCGACACCACTTTATCCATACTCGATACCACTCCCATACCAAATATATCCATGCTCGATGCATTGATACTC
This sequence comes from Tanacetum coccineum, assembly GCA_026074375.1. Lineage (NCBI taxonomy): Eukaryota > Viridiplantae > Streptophyta > Magnoliopsida > Asterales > Asteraceae > Tanacetum > Tanacetum coccineum. The sequence goes on along the minus strand of BQNB010020758.1, from coordinate 31,433 downwards.
GAAAAAGCACTTCTGGTGGAATACAGTTCCTAGGTGAAAAGCTAGTCAGTTGGATATCAAAGAAACAAGATTGCACTACAATGTCTTTAGCAGGAGCAGAGTATGTGGTGTTTATTAACGTTGGTAAGTAATGTGGATGAGGACACTGCTTAAGGATTATGGCTTTAATTACAAAAAAATACCGTTATAATGCGACTCTCAGTCAGCCATAGCAAACTCATGCAACCCCGTGCAGCACTCCCATACCAAAGACATCCATACTAGATACCACTTTATCAAGGAATAGGTTGAACGTGGTATAATTAAAAGTACTTTGTCAGAACTGAATACCAATTAGCTGGCATGTCTACTAAAGCCTTACCCGAAGATAGGTTTCAGTATCTTGTCCGACGAATTGGTATGAGATGTTTGACTCCAACAGAACTGGAGGTTCTGGCAAATGAATATGCTTGATATTTCATCAAACATCGATCTGTAAATATTTTTGAAAAACAAAATACAAAAATATAAAACCTATAAAACAAAATAAAAAATAGAAAATTTCAAAAAGAAAATACAAAATTAGAAAATCAAAAAATTACAAAAATAATCTTCTTGACATGTCTCTTGGAATCGATAACATTTACGTGCCTATAAATGTCAATTAATATTGACACGAGTGTGTAAATAAAGTTCGAGCAAGAGTTCAAAAGTTTCAAAACATGTCATTTCAAATTTTCTTTGTGGCTTATGTTCAAATCAGTACATAACTTGGACTTCAAATAAAGGAAAGTTTATCTTCAAAGATAACTTATCCTAACAATGAGAAAATCAATTTTCTCGGTCTTGGGCTGTTCTTAAAAGACATTCAAAGTTTTGAGCTCAAGAAAAGGTTAGTGTACGCATAAGTGCGGTTACCCTTGGCGTAAGAAGAGATGGTCTTCTAACTTTGTGGTTTTCAAAAAAAAAAAAAAAAAGGTTGAACAATTTTTTTCAAGGAATTTCTCAATGACATTCCCAATATCTTCTTAAATTTATGTGTTCAACACTCCGTCCCTCACAAAGTTTTCAAAGACAATCATTTTTTTTAACAAATGGTATCATTTTTATAAATGAGTCAATTGTTGAGGGGGAGATTTTTGAAAACCAAAGTTTTAATGTTTTTTGATACATCATCTCATGACAATTCTTATGTATTTAAAATATTATAAAAAGTCTTAATAACAACTCATTCATAATAATGACAACTCAATATAATATTTGTTATAAGATGATCCAGTGTTTGAGCACAATTTTTTAAGAATTCTTCAATGACATTTCATAATCTTTCAAAATTATGTGCTTAACATTGTCTCACCCTTAATTTTATATTTATTTTACAACTTGGTATCATTTTCTTTGGTGTCAAACATATGTAAAATTAAGGGGGAGCAAGAAGAAAAAGTTCCACAGTTCATGCTTTATTATCTCTCCGCATGGAATTTTCAAGACAAATTGGTATGTGCTTAATTACACATACCTTTCTCCATTAAAAACGAGCCTAAATGACCAAAAACAGACAAAAATTGCCAAATATATGTTTGTTTTACATTTGTATTGTGCAGGAAACGGATATCAAACAAAAGGACAAAAAACAAAGCCAAAAAACGACCAAAATCAAGCACAGAATGGAAAGGACAAAGTCAAATCGAAGCCAAAGTCAGTCAAAGTCAGGAAAGTCAACCCCGACAAAGTTAAAAATCCACCAAGTGAAGAAAATACAACTTGAGGGACTAAAATTGCCAAACCTCAAAGTTGTATTACTAGAATAACAAGACAAGGGCTGAAATTAGAAATTGGGTGAAGTATAACTTGAGGGGCCAAGAAACCAAGACCTTAATTCGTTTCAGTATAAATAGGGCCATTGTAACCCAAGCCAAGGGTGGTCGTTTTTTTTAGTTATCTAGTTCTTAGTTAAATTTCAGCTTATTTTTATGCAATTTTATTTTTCCAAGTCTTGTAACTTTAATTTTCGTCTTAATGCAAATTTGGAGTTTTTAAGTCAATTCTTGAATCTTTGTATTTCCTTTGTTAAAAGCATTACTTAATATGTTTTAAGTCTTATAAAATCATATAAGTCATTTGTTTTAACTCAAATACTAAGAAGTTAAGTAAAGTCACAGAAGAAAAAAAATAATTCCACACTAATATAACCCAGCTTATGGATGATAAGCCAGTTCTGGACGGGCTTATGGACACTACTAGCTTGTTTTACACAAGCTAGAGCTTGTAGATTCTTTGTTTAACCCTGTTTTGAGCAAGGGTGTTGTAAGTCTCTCTTTTTCTTATTTACTGTAGAACTGCTTATAGTGCTTATTTGTTACCTATATTTGCTTATTTATGCTTTATCATGATGTTTAGTGCTTATCTTGCTTAGTTGTTAGTTTAAAAATAGTTTGTGTCACTTTCTCAGTTAGTACTGGTAGTATGTTTAGTTAATACTGTTAGATCGATTTAGCTTATCTAAGTGCTCATTCTTGATTGAAGTCAGCTTATAAGTGTCTTACTTTGTTATTTGATAATCTGTTTTTAACAATTTAGGACCAAATCAACTTAAAATAAAATAAAAAATGATTTTTGAAAACTTTAAGGGGTGTTTGGAACAAGCAGTACTGACCATAAGCTTTAGGTTTTTTTTTTTTTTGAAACTTTTGGTGGTTTATTTTAACATTTTTAAGCTAGCAGTACTAACTTCAAGTTAGTACTGGTAGTTTAAACTGTTAGTATTGTTCATTTTAGCTTATCAGCTTATTATTTCTGCTCACTTGAAGATTTCCTTAGCTTTTTATAGTAGATTAAGCCCATTTTCGTTTGCTATCTTTAGTAGAGCTTATTTAAGCTTATTTGCCTTTTCATAGTAATTTTAAGAGTTTATCAGTTTTTAGTTTTTAGCTTATTTGCCATTTTAGTTTAATCTAGTTGCTTATTCTTATGCCTGAGTGTTTATTAGGGTTAGGTAAATATCTGTTTTAGCTTATTTGCTTATTTCTTGTTTCATTGTGTTTTGTTAAAGCTAGCAGTACTAACTCCAAGTTAGTACTGTTAGTTAAAACTGTTAGTACTGTTGTTAGTACTGCTGAGTTTTTTCTTGCTTAATTTAGCTTAATTGCTTTTTGAATTTGCTTATTTGGAGTTAGTTTAGCTTATTTGATTTGTCTTAAGCTTATTTGAGCTTATTTGTGTCTTAGTATAACAGTTTTAAGTGTTTTTACCATTCCTAGCCTTTAAGCCTGCTCTAGCTTAGTTTCCTTGCTTCTCTTCTCGTGCATTTGCTTATTAGTGTTAGTGCCCAATCATTCCTTGTCTTATTCAAACATCGATTATCAATTCGACTTTCGATTTTCTATTCTAGCCTCGTTGGGACATAACGACCCGGGAATCATACTTCCGGCTACATATATATTTTATTTTGGTGAACTTTTGACCATTCCTTGTGCAAAGGTAATTGGTTGAGTGTTTGCTTATATATTATATATATATATTATTGACAAATCAGTTATGTGTGCGGGTTATGCAACTAATAATCTTTAAAAAACATGCTATTTAAAAAAAATTAAGCATAAATTAAAAACAAGGACAAGTAGCGTTCTAATTATCCTCCCCCACTTGAGATATACAATGCCCACGTTGTATAAATTTAGAATGAAATACAGAAAATATAAAGATTTAGAACGAAAACTCCCCTGGGATTTGCTTAGTATGATTCTCCATGATGAGTTTATTAGCAACTATGTGTGTTGTGTTGTGAAAAGCGTCTGAATACCAGCATGCACAACACACATAAGATTCCAGATTATATGCATACCACCACTTTCTTCAATCTCGTTAACCCCGTTATCCCCAAAACAAACACACCCCTTTTCCCGCCTAAACTACTATTCACCCATCACTATCCCTCGACCCCTGCACCCCAAAACAAACCCATCACTTTACCAACTCAAC
>BQNB010020758.1:0-15165 GCA_026074375.1 Tanacetum coccineum | reverse complement strand
GATTGTGTGTAGAAAAGAAATATACAATGAACTTACCAAGTACAATGGCAAACACAATCTATAACCTCTTCATGATAGAGACTTTGAACCTCCTTTTAGTGCTCATTTATTCGCCACCACCTCTTTCTCTTATTAGCCTTATCATCTTCTTCCAACTGTCATTATGAATGTAACTGCCGAGACATGTAAGCCGACGCCTGCATAAAAAACGATAGATAAATGGCATTATAAACTTCAATCAGTAAATTATGCAACTACCCATTTTCAGTTTGAATTTTGGATCATTACTATAGTTTCGCAAGATTTTTGAGTTTCATAATCTAAGATATATTGTTAATGCAGGTTTACCTGTGAGTGTAACATTGTTTACATCAGCTCTTGACGGAAGTTCATTGTACACATAAATCAACATCCACTTCACATACAAAAAGCCTTTCACCTGCAAGCCAATATCTCTCTCTCACTCTATATATACCACATTTATGATTCAAATATTTTATAAAGAAACAGTAATGAAGATTGATCATTATTGTAATTACCTTTAACCAAGTACCAAAGGAGACACCCTAACATAAGTTGCATCATCAACAGCAAACATAGTCGCGAATTCGCTGTAGCAAAACTCGAGAAACTGGTTATCTGCCACTCAACAACAGTGGAATCACTTTCTACTCGTAATGCGAAACACTTCTAACGCAGATCTGCATTACATATGAATGGGTCGATTTTGGTTATAGTTGATCTTTAATGGGCCAAATACTGTAAACCAATGAGCGAAAAGGAATTTTAAAAATGGGCAAAAATGCGTTACTAATTCACTTGGGTTAACCCAACCCATTTCAGCTAAATTATAGTCACTGAATTAGCTCCGAAACGGTTACCTAATCTGCCTATATGCCACTTGTAACAGTGACCTTATATAGTTAGCATACTGATGAAATGGCACTTCAGATTTTGAACAAAAAATGACATAAAATAAAGAGAATGTTTCATACATCATAGCCATACTTGTAACGCTTCAGCTGCTATTCGGTCAAGACCATCTCTTCCACTCAAAGAGGGCAGCTCCTATCTCCTTCACCACTCATGGTTACCTAAAACAATGAACAGTGACATAAGTACATGTCTTTTTAGTAAAAATGTTAACTAGATACCCGAAGAAGGTATGAGTGGGTTCTCGCCTTCTGGAATCGATTCGAGTGGGATGATGACTCTATTTCTTCGCCTCTTTAATCTCTTGATCACTAACATTGTTTGATCTTGTTTCAGTGATCTAATATCTTCTTCTCATCTCTCCTCTCGATCAAGTGCAAGAGAAGAACATACGTATTCGCCAAGAAACGAATTGTTATTTAGTGATCTCCTCCTTTTTTTTTTATTTTCTCCCCTTTTCCCCTTTTTTTTCTTCTCCTCCTTCCCTTTTCCCCCTTTTTTATCCTCTCTTCTTCTAAGTATCAAATCTCTATTGTAATTATCTTGTGTAATTGTGTGACTCGGATTGTGTGTAAATCCGATAGTGTAGATCTTGTGATTGTATAGTGTTTGTGTTAGTGTAGATTTGGTTTCTAGCTAGATTAGGGACTCGACATTTAGCTTAGTGTCGGAAAACAACGTAAGCGACGTGTAAATGGTTTTCTCTGCCTGAAGGGAGCTTGTTGACATAGTGAAATCTCGAGTAGGATACTCGGGGAGTGGAGTAAGGCGAAGAAGAGCTTCGTAGCCGAACCACTATAAATCTTGGTGTCTTGGTTTGATTGTTCCTACTCTCATCTCTTTATATTGTTGTGGGCTTGGTATTAGTTATTTAGTTTAGATATATTTACATTGTGTTTGGTGAACATACAACTCGAATCTAAGTATTTTGAAAGCAAACTTTTAAAACGTAAAACGAACCTGTAAACTATTCAACCCCCCCCCCCTTCTAGTTTCCTAATTGGTATCAGAAGCCAAGGTCACTCAAATTTTTTAAAATATATTGTATATTATAGCTTTGATCGATCTATAGATTCGACAATTTATCTAGAAGGGCAAATCAGCAAAGACACATTTTTGAAAGTGATAGTTATTTTATTAGAAAATAGATTCGAGACATATGTTAAATCAAAAGATCTTGATCTTTGGCATGTTATTACTACGTGATTTTCAACTATATAACAAATCTGAAAACAACTTAGAGAGGTTATCCATTTTAAAAACAAAGTGACATCTTAAAAAGAAGCTTGCGAAAAATAACGAAGCTAAAATGGTTATTTACAATGCTTTGCCAAGAAAAGAATATGAAAGAATTTTCATGTGTAATACGGCAAAAGAAATTTGGAAAACTTTGTTAATCACCCATCAAGGTAATAACCAAGTCAAAGATAACAAGATCGACCTTTTGGTACAACTATATGAACAATTCGTCATTTCTAAAGACGAATCTATATATAGTGCTTTTGCTAGATTTAATACTATCATTACTAGTCTAAAAGCTCTTGATGAAGGTTATTCTAGCAAGAATTATGTTAGGAAGTTTCTTAGGGCTCTACATCCTAAATGGAGAGCAAAGGTCACGGCAATTGAAGAGTCGAAAGACTTAACATCACTGTCACTTGATGAACTCATCAGGAATCTCAAAGTTCACGAGATGATCATCAAGAAAGATTCTGAAATAGTCAAAGCTAAGGGAGAAAGAAAATCTCTTGCTTTAAAGGCTAAGAAAGAATCTAGTGATGAGGAGTGTTCGACTTCCGGAAGTGAAGATGAAGAATACGCCATGGCGGTTAGAGACTTCAAGAAGTTCTTTAAGAGAAGAGGTAGATTCGTGAGACAACCTCGGAACGACAAAAAGACGTTCCAAAGAAGCCGTGATGACAAGAACGGTAAAGGTGATAGAAAATGCTTTAGATGCGGCGATCCAAATCATCTTATTGAGATGTCACAAAGCCACCGAAAGGACAAGAACCAAAGAGATTTCATCGGAGGTTCTTTTTTTTTCTTTTTTTTTTTTTTTTTTTTTTTTTTTTTTTTTCCTTTTTTTTTTATTGGAAGCGATAGCGGTGAAGAAGATGATGAGAAGGTCAAAGATGAAACGTGTCTCGTAGCTCAAGCATCAAGTGAGGTATGTTCTGAATCCTCTTACTTTAGTGATGAAAACTCATCAATAGATGATTTAGTTTTAGATAATGAATATGATAAACTGTGCAAAATGAGTTTAAAGATAATCACTAAAATAAACAAAGATTAAAAAGCCACTAGAAATAGTTTAGAAAAAGAACTTAGTATTCTAAAAGAAAAAATGTCTACACTCGAGAAATGCACGCTCCTTTCAATCTTGACCATCAATATCTTCTAATCATTGGATGATGGATTGTGACCGTTGGATGGGAATATGGCACACGGATTGCCAAGCTGGCAATCCCACTTCTTTGGAGCTGTGTGTTTCTTTTGCACTTGTTGTAGTGTAAAATTCCTATCTTAGTTGTGCTTCTTAGACATACGTGTGGCATCCCCTTGTCAAATTGACCAATCATAGCTTAAAGATGACGTTTTGGCTACTGAGTTGTCACTTGGTAGTAAGAATCTCCAAGGCCACGTTGGACGAGCTTAGGAGAAGGGTTAATTTCTCTTTAATTAAGACAATTTGGGCAGGGTAAAAGTGGGGAAGACAATGAACAGTTAAAACCTATTTTCGCGCCTATTTTTTTACCTTTTATACATTTGATTGTTTGACTGAGGTAAAGGGAGGGTTGACTTGGGCTTATAAGGGTTTTGGGCTGGTGTTTATCTTGGGCTCGGTTAAATGGTTTAAACGAAAAAGGTTTGAGTTTATATTTGACACTTAACTACCGTTAGACTTTTAAATAAAAGGACTATCGGTGTTATACATTTAAGGACTTTTTGTAAATTTGATTTAACAATAAGGGTTGTTTTGGTGTTTTAAGGGTTTTGTCCTTTTGTGGGTTGACCAAGGTTTGACCATTGTTGACTTTTTGTTGACCATTGTTGATAGAAAACTTTCGGCTCTTATGCACTCTTTTCGTTCCCGTGTCTGTTTTTTGTCCGGTTTTGGCTCTTTTCTTGTGATATTTGCAATATCCGTACCTACACATTCACAAAAAACAAAATACACATATACAAGTATTTTTATGCATATTTTCATCTTTTTAGGGTTTGTTTTGATATAAAATGGATATGTGATTTCTCACATATCAGGCATACAATGGAGGTAATGTCATTTTTGGAAGTAATCTTCGCGATAACATCATTGGCAAAGGTACGATTTCAAATGACTCTCTCAAAATAGATAATGTAGAGCATGTAGATAACTTAAGATTTAACTTGTTAAGTATAAGACAAATATGTGATAATAAGTGTAGAGTAACTTTCTCTGAACATGATAGTGAAATTACTAAGGATGGTAAGGTCATAGGGAGAGGTATTAGGAAGAAAGGCTTATATGTGATGAAATTAGGAAATAAGCCTAATGACAAAATTTGTCTAGCAACAATTGATGAAAACTCTACGTTGTGGCATAGGAGATTAGATCACGCAAATATGCGTCTCATTCAATCGTTAGCATCTAAGGAATTAGTTAGAAACTTACCTAGGCTTAAGTTTGATCAACACTTCTGTGATGCTTGCAAAATTGGAAAGCAAGCTCACGCTAGTCATAAGGGTAAGAATATAGTCTCAATGACTAAATGCTTAGAACTCCTTCATATGGATCTCTTCGGTCCATCCGCCATACGGAGTTACGTTAGAAACCACTACACCTTAGTCCTAGTAGATGACTACTCTAGGTATACTTGGACTAGATTCCTTAAGGACAAAATCGAAGCTTTCGATCAATTCGAAATATTTAGTAAGAAAATTCAAAAAACAATAGGATGGTCGATGTGTCAATAAGAACCGACCACGGTAGAGAATTTGATAATGAGGTGCAATTTGGAGAGTTTTTGTAATCCAAGGGAAATTCACAACTTCTCAGCTCCACGCACTCCTCAATCAAATGGCGTGGTTGAAAGGAAAAATAGGACACTTCAAGAAATGAGTAGGACTATGTTGAATGAGCAATCGTTACCACAAAAGTTTTGGTGTAACACCGTAGATACTTCAACATACATTCTCAACCGAATCCTAATTAGAGCCATTCTAGGAAAAACACCTTATGAACTCCTGAGAGGTAGGAAACCTACTCTTGATTACTTTAGAGTGTTTGGAAGCAAGTGCTTCATTTTAAACACTAAAGACTACCTTACCAAGTTTGACCCAAAGTCATACGAATGTGTCTTTTTAGGTTACTCCCAAAATAGTAAAGCCTACATCATCCTTAATAAACATACTAGGAAAGTCGAAGAATCACTCAACGTGACATTCGATGAAACTCCTCCACCCTCTAAGACATCACCCTTGGTGGATGATGACTTAGATGAAGAAGAAGCAATTAAGGTTACCAAAAAGAAAAACCTAGAAAATGACATTGAGGATGAAACTTTAGAGATTGACAAAATAGTCAATATTAAGGAGTCTAGGAACCATCCATTAGAAAATGTCATAGGAAACCTTAACCAAAGAACCCTTAGATCACAAGCCCAAAACCAAAGTAACTTCTTTTGTTTTATATCAACTATAGAACCTAAGAATGTGAATGAAGCCTTAACGGATGATAGTTGGATAGTCGCCATGCAAGAAGAATTAAATCAATTCATTGCTAACGACGTTTGGGAGTTAGTTCCACAACCTAGGAATATGACAATCATAGGAACTAAGTGGGTGTTTAGAAATAAGTTAGACGAGAACGGTATTGTTTCTCGAAATAAGGCTACCAGCACCACCCGCTACAACTCTCTTTACCCCCTCCCTCCCCCCCCCCCCCACGCCGCCCCCGGCCCCCCACCCCCTCCCTCTCCCGATTATGATGAAACTTATGCCCCAGTTGCTAGACTTGAGTCAATTAGGATACTATTAGCTTATGCTTGTGCTTTAGATTTTAAGCTATTCCAAATGGATGTAAAAAGTGCATTCCTGAATGGTTTTATCAATGAGGAGGTATACGTGGCACAACCTCCAGGATTCATTGACTTTGAAAAACCGGATCATGTTTATAAACTTAAGAAAGCTTTATACGGTCTTAAACAAGCACCCAAAGCTTGGTATGATAGATTAAAAGCTTTTCTTATTAAACATGAATACAAAATAGGAATGGTAGATAACACTCTTTTTACCAAGAAGAAAAGTTCAAACCTCATCATTGTTCAAATATATGTCGACAACATTATATTCAGCTCGACTTGTAAGATGTGTATGGATATTTTCCAAAATTCATGCATGATGAGTTCGAGATGTGGCATGATGTGTTGGAAACCACGAAAAGTGTCGGTACTTCCAAATTGTAACAAGTTTAGTATCGTAGTTAGTATAAGGACTTTAGTTAGAATCTAGTCCGGCCCTAGGCCATGGGTGGCCCAAACTCCAGCCCTGGGCGGCCATGTTAGTATTTATACCCCTCTCCTAGTCTTGGAGAGGTGAGTTGGTTGTTTTTCATTGTTAGTTCACTTTGTTATCCATTCCATATTTCTATAATAAACTTCTCCATTCCATAAGTTTCTCTACAATCCAACCCACATCTCTTGTCTTTGTTTATTAGTTGATTCAATAAGATTATTTGTTATTTACAATGGTATTCAAGAGCCATTGGAGGGTGTGTTTAGATTTTTGTGTTTGATATAGTGATTCAAAACCTTTTACAAAGATCAAATTAGTGTATAAAAAACTTAAAAACCTTAAAGTTTTCATTTTTATTGTTCCTATAGGGTTAGTAATACTAGTTGTACAAGAATTTTTTGCTAAAAATCGGTAAAAATCGTGTTTTTTTGAGTTTTGAAAAGTTGTGTTTCGTAATAGCTAGGATCGAACTAGAGGATTCGAACAAGACATTCGAACTAGTGAATCGAACGAGATCATCGAACGAGCGGTCTTTAGTTTCGATCGAACGAGCGGTCTTTAGTTTCAATCGAACGAGCTACTTCAGTGTCGATCGAACGAGTGGTTCTTAGTTTTGATCGAACGAGCGGCTTCTAGTGTCAATCGAACGAGCTACTTCAGTGTCGATCGAACGAGTGGTTCTTAGTTTTGATCGAACGAGCGGCTTCTAGTGTCAATCGAACGAGCTACTTAAGTGACGATCGAACGAGCGGTTCTTAGTTTTGATCGAACGAGCGTCTTCTAGTTTCAATCGAACGAGCTACTTAAGTGTCGATCGAACGAGCGGTTTTTTGTTTTGATCGAACGAGCGTCGTCTAGTTTTAATCGAACGAGCTACTTTCGTTTTGATCGAACGAGCCTATCGAACGAGAGGTTCGAACTAGTCGATCGAACGAGCTGATCGAACTAGTGAAAAATAAATTCAAACTTAACAAACTCAATTTTTAAATTATACGGTTATTTCTTTGACTTGTAAAATCCCGTGAAACAAACACTTGTCTTCCCGGTTTTGTCAAGAATCGTAAAATCCCGTGTAGTTTAATTCAAGACTCATCAATCACGTATCAAACACAATTTCTTTCTACCACCGAACGATCAAATTGTAATCTTTTGATATCACAATGACGTCTCTTGCTGATAAATCACTTCTCTCTGGAGGTGACAACAAACCACCGATGCTGGAAAAACACTTGTATGATTCATGGAAAAGCAGAATGGAACTTTATATGATGAATAATGAATAGACACAATGGAAAGATTGATACTTGCATCTGTGAAAAGGAACCAACTTGTTTTGGCCTTCAATCACTGAGGATGGAGTAACAAGGCTAAAGGAATATGTTGAGCTAACTCCAGCTGAAGCCATTCAAGCAGATTGCGACATCAAAGCAATTAATATCATTCTCCAAGGCCTACAAATAATTTCTTGCTTTAGTTGAGTCAACTTCGTGTAGCAAAGGATCTTTGGGAGAAGATTAAACTGTTAATGCAAGGGTAACAGCGATTAACCAAACGGAAGTGAGTGCAAGTTGTATTGATGAATTTGATAAGTTCCACCCTACAAAGTTAGGAGAGACGTTGCATGAGTATTACTTGAGGTTCACGTTGTTACTTAATGATATGAACATTTACAAGATGCCTTTGGAGCAGTTTCAAGGTGACACCAAGTTCTTAAACCACCCCACCAACTTCCTGACGAATGGAGCAAATTTGTCACTGATGTTAAACTGGTTAAAGATTTGCACACTACCAACGTTGATCAACTTCATGCTCATCTGCAACAACATGAACGACATGCAATTGAAGTTCGTTTGATGCATGAACGCAACCCTGATCCTCTTGCTTTAGTTGCATCTCATCAGTTAACTCAGCCAGCTTATCAAACTCATCTACACCCTCACCAACAGTCTCTACCTCAACAGCACATTTCACCATATCAGTCTTCTCAGTTTCTTACACCTTATCATCACCAATACTCAACACCTCTTTCAAGTACTTATCCAACAAATGAGTATCAATCCACCGTTCACCACAACGTTTATTCTCAACAACCGTCAATCCCACAGTTGGAATATGCTCCCACAACCTATCAGCAGCAACAACCTGAGTTTTCCCAACCAGACTCCAGCTTAGTTGTTCCAGTATTCCAGAAGGGGGATGATCCGATTGATGCAATTAATCACATGATGTCATTCTTGACTGCTGTTGTCACATCTCGGTATCCTACCACTAACAATCAGCTAAGGACTTCGTCAAACCCTCGTCAACAAGCTACCATTTATGATGGAAAAGTGACGGTGCAACCTGTACAGGGGAGACACACTTCTTATGCTGCTGGAACAACAAGAAAATTCACACCTGGTGCAAGTGGTAGCAACACGGGAAAACCACGGACTGTTATTTGTTACAAATTGCAAGGGGAGGGTCATATTGCAAGCAGTGCCACTAAGCCTAAGCGAAAATGGGTTGAGACATGGTTCAACGATATAGTGTTGTTGGTCAGGCTCAGCAGGGTTGGACAACGCTTTAACAGAGGAAGAGATAGCATTTGGCAAATCCAGGGACTCCCTGATGTTCAAAACTCTCATTCAGATCTCACTCACAATGTCTGATTATCAAGCCGATGATCTGATGCATATGATCTGATTGTGATGACTCAATTCAGCCAAAATTGCTCTCCATGGAAATCTCTCCAAGATGATCAGATGCACTCACTAGGTACTCAATCAAGATAATCTGAATTGTGACTTATTCAATCAAAGTGAGCAGATCATGACGTCTTCTGAACAGTCTAATGATGTGAGTATCAGAATCTAATATAATCAGTGATTGCAATATTCATTCTGATTTCAGTATCCTGAGTGAAACACGACAGGAAACTGTTCAGAATTCTAACTCTTCTGCTCAACAAGATGTCCTGATATTGTCTATGTTTGACCAAATAACTACCCAAGTGACGCATTGCAACTCTGTCAATAAAGCTTTGTCTACCGAGCTTGACAGATATAAAGAAGAGGTTAAAGAGGTTTGAAAAGAAAAAACAAAATGTTGAAACAGTTTTTCAGGGTCCAAAATGAACAGTCTGCAGAGATTGCACATCTTAAGCAAAATCTTTTCGAACAAGGGCAAGAAAAGGATTCTTTAATGAAAACGGTTTCTGAACTTAAAAATAAGTTGCAATTAGAAGAAAACAGAAATATTGAAAGAGAAATTGAGTTAGAAAAGAAAATTAAGCAACTTGACAACATCAATTTCAAAAGAGGTCAATCTGCGCAAACTGTTCGTATGCTGACTAAACTCCAAACGGGCTATGATCATTCCTCGAAACTAAGGCTATCGGTTTTGAAACCTTTTGCTTGAAGAAAAGGCTTGTGGTCCTGTTTCTGATGAAACATTAGTGCTAAGTGAAAAGAGTGTTCAAAAATGCTTTTGAAAGAACAAAGAATCCATGATGGTGAAGAATTTAATAAACACGAGACCAATTAATTATGATATTCTTAATAACGGATTACTACAAACGATTTGTTCGACAAACTGATTTATATTCTGAACATGCCTATTGGAAAAGACTTCGGTCCACCTTTAGTACCATCTCATTCTTCCACAACCGTCATAGTGAGGTTCCAAAAGAACTTCCTCAGTAAGTATGGTAAATATGCTTGAAAAAGCTTAACGTCATCTTACTGGCTTGATCAGGTTGTCAAAGAAAGAACCACCTGCCACAGCTATCACTGAGGGACGTGGGGGTTTGACCATACAATGGCGTGTTTTCGAGATGAAATTCATCGTTTATAAAAGAATTAAAAGATATTTTCAATAACTTCAACCAATACTTGGTTGAAGAGCTTGCTGATGTCCAAAAAGTCTTTTATCAAATGGAACAGGCTGTCGAACAACATCGCTTGGAGTCTAAAACTTTCGAAGTTAAAATGAATCAAGTTTTGGGTGAAAATGAACGACTCTTGGAACAAGCCATTGATAAGGATATTGTACAAACTGTTGTGAATTTGTCTGTGAATGCAAGTGGTGAAATTGTGCCTGAATGTCAGAAGTGTCTCGAACTTGAGACTGAGCTTGTCAAGAAAAAGGATTTTGTTGATAAAGAAACTTATGATAAACTTTGCAAGTGCTTTACAAATCTTGAAAAACATTGCATCACTATGGAAGCTGATTCTCAACTTAATCAAGAAATTTTCCAACAAGAAAACAGTGTTTTAAATCAAAATGCTCCAAGTTTTTCTCAGTTGTTCGAATTAAGTGAATTGAAAGCTCAGTCTCAAGCGAAAGACACTGTCATAGTTAAGTTGAAAGAGCAAATCAAGTCATTAAAAGGAAATGGGGAGGATAGTTCAGTCAAACTGGACATGGATGAAATAGAGACACTTAACCATGAATTGAGAACATGAGTGACAAAATTGTTACTGGAATGAGCATTTGAAACAGACTTATAAGCAACTTTATGACTCGATTAAGCCAAAACGTGTTCAATCAAAAGAACAATGTGATGCGTTAATCAAACAAGTCAATATAAAGTCCGCGGAGATTTCTGATTTAAATGCAAAACTTCAGGAACAAGGTTTGGTCATAGCAGCCCTTAAAAACGAGTTAAGGAAACTTAAAGGAAAAGCGTTAGATAACAAGGAGTCTGTGACCCACTCTGTTGACCCAATCATGGATAAGGATAACATGGAACCAATCACACCCAAGTTGTTGAACAAAAGGACGGCTCACTCTTCGTATATTAAGCATACACAGGAAGAAGCTTTGGTCCTTAGGGATATAGTCGAACATGTAAAAGCAAATTATCCTCACGATCCACTTTTAGAGTCTGCCGTTAGGTACACCAAAGTTATTCAGGATTTGCTTTCACACATAAGTAGATCATGCCCTAGCATCAACAATTGTGGTCCTCAAAAAACTGAGGCCATACCGAGGAAAAAGGACAAGCAAGTTAGGTTTGCCGAAACACTCACACTAACAGAAAACACAAAACCAGCCTCGACTTCAAACATAGTTGCTAACAAGCGTGTGTTGCATTCTACAGGAGTAAGACATTCTACTTGTGCTAGCGGATCACAGCCTTCAGGCAATACCAAGAATGATAGGATTCCGCAACCACCAAGTAGTAATTTGAAGAATAAAGTAGAAGCTCACCATAGGAATGTTAAAACTAGTTTGAATAAAAAGAATGGTGCTGTTAATGTTAAGGGATCTGCGGTTGTGCAGAATCTCAAGAAACAAGATAATTCTGATTCTATCTGTGTTAGCAGTAATGATTGCATGTCATCTGATAACTTGTGTGTTTCTAATGCTGTGAATGTTGTGAAATCTCGTGCTAAATCTAAAAAGCATACATCTAAGAAAGATAGTTGGAAACCAACAGGAAAGGTGTTCACTCAGATAGGATATATTTGGAGACCTACCGGTCGGACCTTCACTATAGTAGGAAATGCGTGCCCTTTAACTAGGATTACCACTACTAATGAAGTGCCTTCTAGGAAGCCAATAGTTCTAGACTCTGAATCACCCAAACCTGTGGTGAAATTGGTATACTCACGGAAATCTAGGAATAATACAAATGCTGAGTCTGTTAGCAAAACTAAGGTTTTAAAACCAATGTCTGCTAACAAACAGGAACCCAGTAAATCCTGGGGATCCACAAAAACCAATATTCCATCTACTTCTCTGAATGAATGCAGGTCGTCCAAATCGTCCTCTGGTACTTGGATTCCGGTTGCTCGAAGCACATGACCGGAGATCGCTCTCAGCTCACCAATTTCGTCAGTAAATTTTTGGGTACAGTTAAATTGAATAGGACCAAGGTTGCAAAGATTAATGGGTTTTGGAGACCTTATCAGATGGAAATGTTTCTATCTCAAGGGTTTTTTACGTCGAAGGACTTGGGCTTTAATCTATTTCTGTGGACAATTCTGTGATTAAATTTGATGTTGCTTTTCGTCAAACCACACGTGTTCATTCGCAATCTAGAAGGTGTTGACTTACTGACGGGACTAAGGGATAACCTTTATACTCTCTCTATAGGGAAGATGATGGCAATCCTCTCCATTTGTATATTGTCAAAGGCTCTAAAACCAAGTCTTGGTTATGGCATCGTCGTCTATCTCACTTGAACTTTGGTGCTATTAATCATCTTGCAAGACATGGACTTGTCCGAGGTCTCCCTAAGCTCAAGTTTGAAAAGGATCACTTATGTTCTGCATGTGCATTAGGCAAAAGTTCAAAGAAACCCCACAAACCCAAATCTGAGGACACCAATCAAGAAAAACTCTATCTGTTGCATATGGATCTGTGTGGGCCAATGCGTGTCGCGAGTGTCAATGGAAAGAAGTACATCCTCGTTATTGTCGACGACTACTCTCGATTTACATGGGTAAAATGTTTGCGATCAAAAGATGAAGCTCCAGCTTTTATTATTAATTTTTTGAAGATGATCCAAGTACGGCTTAAGGAAACCGTCCGTCGCATCAGAACAGATAATGGAACTGAGTTTGTTAATCAGACATTGCGTGAATATTATGAGAAGGTTGGCATCTCTCATGAAACATCAGTTGCACGCTCTCCACAGCAAAACGGTGTTGTTGAAAGACGAAATCGTACGCTAATTGAAGCAGCCCGCACTATGTTAATTTATGCAAAAGCTCCTTTATTTCTATGGGCCGAAGCGGTTGCCACAGCCTGTTATACCCAAAATCGTTCCATGATACGTCGTCGTCACGGTAAAACACCATACGAGCTTTTACACGACAAACCTCCCGATCTATCGTACCTTCATGTGTTTGGTGCACTCTGCTACCCAACGAATGATTGCGAGAATTTGGGCAAGTTACAACCAAAGGCTGACATTGGTATTTTCATTGGCTATGCACCCACGAAGAAAGCATTCCGGATTTACAACAGACGTACCAGACGAATAATTGAAACCATTCATGTTGACTTTGATGAGCTGACCGCGATGGCTTCTGAACACAGCAGTTCAGGACCCGCACTTCATGATATGACTCCTGTAACAATCAGTTCAGGACTCGTGCCAAACCCTCCTCCTTCAACACCATTTGTACCACCTTTGAGATCTGACTGGGACCTTATGTTGATTTACAAGCACCAGAAGTCATTGCTCCTATTCCTGAAGTAGTTGCACCTGAACATGCTGTATTAACTGGCTCACCTTCCTTAACTACAGTTGATCAAGATGCGTCATCACCAAGTAACTCTCATACAACACAAGAAACTCAAACTCCTATCATTTCTCATAATGTTGAAGAAGATAATCATGATATTGAAGTCGCACATATAGGTAATGATCCGTACTTTGGTATTCCAATTCTAGAAGTTACTTCTGATCAATCCTCATCATCGGATGTTATTCATACAATTGTGCCTCCCGATCACCAAGTTTCTGAACACAATAGCAAATGGACTAAGGATCATCCACTTGAGAACATAATTGGTAATCTCGACAGACCAGTTTCCACACGACTACAACTCCATGAACAAGCCTTATTCTGCTACTATGATGCCTTTCTCACATCAGTCGAACCTAAGAACTACAAAGATGCATTAACTCAAGCATGTTGGATTGAAGCTATGCAAGAGGAACTTCATGAATTTGAACGTCTTAAAGTTTAGGAACTTGTTCCTCCTCCTGATAAAGCATTTGTCATCACTCTTAAGTGGATCTATAAGGTTAAGCTTGATGAGTTAGGAGGTATTCTGAAAAACAAGGCTCGGTTGGTCGCTCGTGGTTATCGTCAAGAAGAGGGAATCGATTTTGAAGAATCCTTCGCTCCGGTTGCAAGATTAGAGGCTATACGAATTTTTCTAGCGTTTGCTGCTCATATGAACATGGTCGTCTATCAAATGGATGTGAAGACTGCGTTTCTAAATGGTAATCTGCGAGAAGAGGTTTATGTTAGCCAACCGGACGGATTTGTGGATCCAGACAAACCTAACTACGTGTACAAGCTTAAGAAAGCTCTTTATGGGTTGAAACAAGCTCCACGCGCGTGGTATGATATGTTGTCTTCATTCCTGATATCCAATGACTTCTCAAAAGGCTCAGTGGATCCTACTCTGTTCATTCGTAGAGAAGGCAAGGAACTACTACTGGTATAAATATATGTCGATGACATTATCTTTGCTGCATCTACTCCTGAACTTTGTGATCTATTCGCTAATCTCATTTTTCTTAGGACTATAGATTTCTCAAAATCCCAGAGGCATCTTCATAAACAAATCTAAATATGCTCTTAAATCACTAAAGAAATATGGCTTTGAATCTTGTGACCCAGTGGATACTCCCATGGTGGAGAATTCCAAACTGGATGAGGATAAAGAAGGGAAAGCTGTAGATCCGTCACACTATCGTGGTATGATTGGCACCCTCCTTTATCTTTCAGCAGTAGACCTGACCTACAATTTTCTTTATGCATGTATGCCCGGTATAAATGCGGTAAAAAGGATCTTTCGATATCTAAAAAGAACCGTACATCGGGGTCTTTGGTATCCGAAGGATTCTTCCATTGCACTAACAGTATTTGCAGATGCGGATCATGCTGGTTGTCAAGTTACACGCCGTAGCACATCTGGTAGTATATAACTTTTGGGTGATAGACTTGTGAGCTGGTCGTCGAAAAGGCAGAAAAGCGCATATCCAGTACGGAAGCAGAATATATTGCTTTG
>BQNB010020757.1:13385-65092 GCA_026074375.1 Tanacetum coccineum | reverse complement strand
ATACAACCATTACAATTATATCCTACTTTCACTTACAACCCTAGTTCATTATACAAACCAGTTTTTATTGTTATATCTCATTTTAGAGATACGCCAAGGAAATGACGGTAAAATTATGAAGTACGCCAAGGAAATGACGGTAAAATTATGAAGTAATAAACAAAACATAATGATTCATAAACGATCACATGTCGCGCCAAGTCAATCAAGGCCATCTTCGCGCAACCCTGACCTTCAAGCCATCTTTCATGTAGAGAATGACTGAAACATTAGGAGCCACAATGTGACCTTTGACAATTTCGAAGTTGTAATTGTGAAATATGGTTGCACCTATGGCCTTCATTTGAGTGAATGCTACTTGTTTCCCGATGCACGTTCGTGGGCCTGCATTGAACGACAAAAATTTGTACGACGGCTCATGCCTTATTGTTTGTTTCTCGGTTATCCATCTCTCCGGCTTGAATTCCCAGCTATCATCGCCCCAGATCGTCTGCATTCTTCCCATGGCGTACAACGAAAACAAAATCTGCAAACCAACATGCAAAACATTTTAAAAATAAGATATATTTGTTAACAACTTTTTTACATATCATACTTAAATGTTATCATACAAACACATCATAGGTGGCAAATTTTTTTTATAAATACTCTAAATTTAGTAAGAATGGCTTTAGTGTCAAGCACACCGCTCTGTTTTAGAGTTATCCTTATTGAAAACATTATTCAAGTATTTTTGCTTAGAAAACATTAAAACATGATTAGCAATCAATCATTTTAAGCAAAGAGGAAATTATGAAAAGACCATAAAATTTGTTCATTTATAGACACTAGTTAATAAATATACATATAAAATAGAAACTTGTATCGAACGGTTGTGGTGATTAGAATGAGACATTCCCTCATTATTTCAATTATTCTAGAGATTTACACATCTTTTATCTCTTAATTAATTGAACAAGTTTCCATATTATGTTAGTTACACTATTTTTTACAATAATGTACACGTTCTTTTGTATTATAGGCTTTAATATTAGTTTGTAGGCGTAGCGCGCTTATATATATTTTGGTTTTAGAATAATCATAGGTGATTATATAATGTAATTATAGATTAATGGAGTGGCAAGCCAATTATTGTTTCACCTTGGTATCATATCCAAATATCCATATATCCTAAATTATCTAACAAAACCAAACCCTAAACCTGACTTTCTAGCTAACATCGTTCCATTTTTTTGTTTTTCGTCTACTGATCCCAACACCAACAAATCACCATCATGACACGTACATGCCCTAATGTTACACCCACTTTATCTCTTTCCGATAAATACCTAACCGTTCATAACATCAATTTTCTTGTTCCCGTTATATTAGACATGGAGAAACTTAAGTATGACTCTTGAGTTTATTTTTCAAAAATCTTTGTAAAGGTTTTGAGTTCATCAAACAAACGATGTTGCTTGTGCTCCCACAGTTAAATGGTTAAAAGCCGACACGATTATGAAATCATGTTTTTTTTATTCTTTCTGACACTCTCCAAGACCATTAATCAATAATTAAATAATATAATCATCTAAGATTATTCTAAAACCAAGTAAATTTGTGCTAAACCTACAAACTAATATTAAAGCCCATAATACAAAATAACGTCTAACAAATAAATCTACATGTTAAAGATATAATGTTTAGCTTTGTATATTAACCAGTAAAAGTATGTATGAACAATAGATGTTACCTTCATATTTGGATCAACATGATGGCCGCTAGGAAGAACATCTGCTTTAACAGGAGCCTTATGTTGAAATGGAACAGGTGGGTAGAGCCTTAATGCTTCACAAAAGACAGCATGTAAATAAACTAGTTTGTTTGTCTCTCGAGCCTCGAAAATCCGCCATTTCCCTACTTGATACTCAGGAATAACTTCATTTATCTCGTCTCTAATCCTTTTTTCGACTTCAGGGTGAGTCACAACGAGCCAAAGGAACCATGTTAGCGACGAGCTTGTAGTGTCTCTTCCTGCGATCATCAAGTTTAAGATAGTGTCGCGTATAAACTTATCGTCATGTTTGGAGCCATCAGTGAAAGATTGTTGCTCGGTCATCATAGAAGTTAACAAATCAACACCTTTTGCATCATCTTTCAACACTACCCCTTGGCTCAAATCTTTTCTTTTTCTTGCTATAAGACCTCCAATCACATCATCTAGCGTTTCCCCAGCCTTTTGCAACTTTTTCTCAATCCCAAAACCTATCCACCTTTGAAGTTTCCACACGCCTTTTGGAATTACGTGACGTGCAAAAATCGCTTCTTCTGCTTCGTCCATGGCTCTAGAAAATGGCACGTCTTTGAAATCAACGGATAAACACCCAGGGTCGTATCCGGTTATAAACATACAGGTGGTGTCAAAAGTGAGCCTTTGAAATACATCTTGCATATCTACCACAACCCCTTTTGAGGCAACATGGTTAAGAACCGGAGTCAAGCCTTTAACCAGTTTTTCAGTGTTCATTCTAGCCAAAAACCCTAGAAATTTTGGATTATTAATCAAAGCATTAGTAAGCCTACGATGACTTCTCCACAGCTCGTGATCAGAGTTAAAAATCCCGTCTCCTAGAACTTCAAATATCTCCCTAAACTCGTTTCCTTTTGGAAAGTTCATGAAGTTTGAGCTCATGATGTGGTGAACATCAGTGGGATCAACCGTGACCAACATGTCCATATGAATGAACCATGGGCCTTTGAACAAGAAGGTTCCACCTGTATCACGTAGAATCTCGGCTAACCGTTCGTGGATCACCGCAGCTCCACCAGTTAATGCGGGAAGCATCCCTAGCAGCGGCCATTCGTAGAGAATTGCATGCCGTTGCCGATAATAAGAGAAACAAAAATAGCATATAGTTGCAAGAATGAGCTCAAAGTAGCCGAAAGGCAACACCATTTTTGAGTTGTTGTAGTTGGACGTGTTTGAGATATAGAATGAATTACAAGAGACGTAGTATTTGTAATGGTGAAAGTTAAAGGGTTTGGTTGTAGTTGTTTGACCGTACACTGAACAATCAATGTACGATAAAGAAGAGTCTCAAAAATGCAACAATTACCGATGTTTTGAAAACTGATTCTCTAATTGATCTGATCAAGTCATCGGCTCACCTAGTTGCCGATCCAACTTGTTCGATCACCGGATCAACCCGGTTTTTAAAAATAATAATAATAACAATATTTGCAATAATACAACAAACAATATATGTATAAATTATGAATATTCCATATACCGAGCCTAAAAACCATTTAGTAACAAATATAACATGTAAAAATAAAATTACGTCGCAAATATATACAATTAATAACTTACATTATTTGCAAAAAAAATGAAAAATCCAAAACCCGTCCGGGTTTCGAGAACCGGGTTGACCCGGGTCACATCAAATCCGGCAGGTCTAATCGGGTTTCGAAATATAAAACCCGGTTCAGTTTGATCCATTTTTTCGACTGCAACCGGTTGAACTGGCTGGGTCGAACCGGGTTTTAAAACATTGACAATTACTACAAAACTATAAATAGTCATGTGGAGAGTTGTTTACTTGTGGTTAAGGTATTATGACTAAATGTTTACAAAATTATATTTACAAATGAGTTGACATGCGTGGTTTAATTATTTTACATTAAAATTTTTCTTTTTACTTTCTTAACATTCATGATTTATTGCTAAATTATTTTGTGGATATGTATAATTTTGTAAACATTTGATGAATGTAACATTTCGCAAAGTGTTATTGGTATTTAATTATGTTCTACATAATGTGCTATAGGGTGCAGTTTTTGTAAAACACCACATTAAAGTAAAAAAAGTAAGAGATCATAAAGTTTTGACACGTGTTCAAGTATCAAAAGGGTAAAATTGTCACATGCTTATTTAAAGACGTTTTTTTTTTGCATCTTTGAGCTTCTTTTTAGGAGCCATATTATTTATTAGATTCATAATATAATTGGATAAAAAATAGATAATAGTTTTTTTTTAATTTGTTTGCATCTAAATCATCATATCCACAAGATTATATCTGTTATGTTGAACTATATTTTTTAATGCATCTAAACTAATCTGAAGATGCAGACGAACAAATACGCTTCAAGAACTTCATTATCATGTTGCTGACTCAATAGCATTGTATGCATCATCATCATCGAGCATCATATGCATCTCTAATCTCCATCATCATCATCATATATATGCAGATTATTTAGACTCGATTTTTTTATCCTTGGTTCGCTGCAACATATACATCATCATAATCATCGATCATCATGGTAAATCAAATCCGACATTATTATTTACCGCAAAAAGACAAAAAAAAATCCAAAATCACCATATTCGATTTAAACAAAAAAATTATGACAGAAATTCAACAAAATTTGTAGACTAGATTTCGAGATATGAATGATGAGCGAAAATTAAAAAAAATCAACATTACATTCATCAACATCGAATTCTGCATCATCCTAGAGTTTTTGCATCATCTTCAGAAGTTTTAAAAACTAAGATGCATCATTATTGCAATCTTTCCGATCAATATAGAGATAGAACAAATTAGTCCCGATCAAGATCAACATCCTTGCATGGCGCTTGATCAATGATAGACTTAATATGCGTTCAAACCTAGACTCACGTAGTATCGATCTTCACTCCTTGTGATGCCCGGTTTGTGATGACGTCATAGAATCTGCTCAACACCTTTGGCTTGTAATTTGTGGAGTTCGGTTTTTAAATGGTGGAAAGTGGATAATGTGCCTAATACGATTTTGGACCTGATAACATGGGTTGATTCAGCAAACCTTCCTGATGTGGCTAAAAACATTCTGGATGGGGTTATTCTAACTACTGTTTAGGTAATTTGGCACTACCGCAACAAGATTTGCTCCGACGAAAAGCTACCACGGAAATATTAATTGTGATTGATTAGCCATGATTGATTTTCCATGATTGATTAGCCATGATTAATTAGTGTGATTGATTATATCACATTTATTGTGATTAGGGTCATAATTAAAGGAAGTGTCTATAGATAAACATTGTCTCATTTGTATGTATAGTGTTGTGTTTGTATTATCTCAGCATGGGGAATTATCATATTATAATATGGTATCAGAGCCAACACCCACCACCACCAAAAACTATAACACTGTCGTGCCATTTTTTTCTGCTTTTCGCTTGCTATCTTTTTGTTGCTAATTGCTTTGCTAGCATGATTGCTGCCTTTGCATGTTACTTTTTTAAACATTCATCACCATATACATTATGAATTGTATTCCATATCACTTCCAAGCCTCATTCTCTTAGCAGGTATATTCGTGGCCCAGTCCAAGTATGCATGTTCAAAATATTGCTCCTTACTATCATTCTCAAACTAGTCCCGTCCCAATATATTGTCCGGCCGAACCGCAAACAGCACAGGCTGCCACTCTTCCGTAAGCATTTCAGACTATAACTTCTCAAGATCCCTTTTGGAACATGGACACTAGAGCATCTTCTCACTTGGCAGACAATACAGGTATACTAACTTCCTTTAGTAATTCGAGCATTTATCCATCTGTATTTGTTGGCAATGGTAACTCTATTTTTGTCACTCATACCGGACATAGCTTCCTGCATACATCTTATAAGCCTCTTAATCTAAATCATATTCTTGTCACACCTCACATCATTAAGAATTTAATTTATGTTCGTAAATTTACCTGTGATAATGATGTCTCTGTTGAATTTGATGCTTATGGTTTTTCTGTAAAAGATTACCAGACCCAAAAGATTCTTCTTCGTTGTGATAGTACGGGCGACCTTTACCCGGTCACTCAACAACCTTCGTTACAAACTCCAGTTGTTTTGCTTTCACTTAGTTCCACTACATGGCACAGACGCCTCGGTCATCCCGGCGACGATGTGCTTCATCGTTTGGAGTCAAGTAATTTAATTTCATGTAATAAATCAAAGTTGTATGCTTTGTGTCATGCATGTCAATTAGGTAAACATGTTAACCTTTCGTTTTATAGTTCTCAGTCTTTTGTTAAGTCTGTGTTTGAAATTATCCACTCGGATATATGGACATCACCGATTCCGAGTAAAAGTGGAATTAAATATTATGCTATATTCTTAGATCGTTTTTCGCACTTTGTTTGGGTCTACCCTTTCCGTAAAAAATCTGATTTGTTTGATAATTTTATTGTTTTTCGTGCTTATGTCAACAAACAATTTAATGTTGACATCAAGCTTATGTTTAGAACCACCAAAATCAATTTGCAAATCTGTAAAAATATCAAAAAGCATTAAATTAATATGTCGGCAATTATTTTTAATACTTGTTACTTTTTGGGTAAATTTTACTACTACGTGCTTTGTAGGGCTTCAAACTTTCTCTTTTTTATTCTTTTTTTTTTTGGTTTTTTTTTGGTGCAGACTCTTTTTTATTTTGTTAGGTACAATACTAAAGGAAGCCTCATGTTAAAAACGACACATCTTTAACAAACCATTTGAAATAATTACTATGATTTTGTTACTATTTGTCCACTTTTTTAACATGCTTGATTGGGATACACAGGAAATTCTCTCTTAAAATTAATTTTATATCTTAGCACTAGCTATTACTTCCTAAGTGATCTATTAAAAAAACTGATGTACTAATTGAACAACTAATTGTTTATGTTACGAAATTAAATCACAACTTAACACTTTAACAGTGACCAAAACATTTAGAAATCGCAAACCTAATTATATTACGATTTTTTTTCTTGTTTTTTTATGTTGAAAGGAAGTTAGGAACTAATAGTAAACTCAATAAACAAAACAACAATTGGAATTAATATATGCCACAAATAATTCATGACCAGAATACATACCCAAAAAATGTAATACCTAATAACAAAGCAAACCAAATGTGGCATGGCTAGTTTTAAGGAGAAAAATACAACCAATTTAACAAACTAATTAAGACGGTTATAAAACTTGATTGCACGACAAGAGATTCTTGTCTGATATGTACATTTCACAATCTCTCCTGACAAGTGAATCTTCATTTCCTAAACATATAATATACACAATCTTTTCAAATACATGTATATATCATTTCTGATTTCACAATAGCTTACCAAAATTAGTGAGCTCATAAAAATAGCTAGTGTAACAAACAACACATTTCTCACCTATATATATATCGAGTTTTGCAACAACCCTCATTGCATCATCAGAGCTTATTTAACTATATTGTGTTTTAGATTAGAAGTGATACAAAAATGTCTTCTCTTCTTTGTAGGCTCTCAATTCATATGATCTGTGCAATTCTGATTTTTCAGATTGTTTGTAATGCATATCGCCCATTTAACGACTTCAAGAGCGTTGAAGAAGAGATTGTATCATTTGAAGGTACCTACATACTTTATCTCTACTTATGATCCTTTAGAATAGTATGTATTTTTTTTTTTTTTGTTATTGTACTTGACATAGTTCATTTTTTGCTACTTTATATTACTCGATAGATGATTTATCAGGTTACAAAAATGACTCATTGAAACATGTTCTTGAATCTATGATTTCAATTCGTGTTTGTACTTCTTATATATGTTCCAGTGTGGCATGCATGCATGTATATATATCTGTATGTATGTACTATTAATTGTATTTGATTAGCCATGATTGATTTGCCATGATTGATTAGCCATGATTGATTAGCGTGATTGATTATATCACATTTATTGTGATTAGGGTCATAATTATAGAAAGTGTCCATAGATAAACAATGTCTCATCTATATATATAGTGTTGTGTTTGTATTATCTCAGCATGGGGAATTATCATATTATAATATGGTGTTATAGTTTTTGGTGGTGGTGGGTGTTGGCTCTAATTACCATATCACTTCCAAGCCCCATTCGCTCAGCAGGTATATTCGTGGCCCAATCTAAGTATGCATGTTCAAAATATTGCTCCTTACTATCATTCTCAAACTGGTCCCGTCCCAATATATTGTCCGGCCCAACCGCAAACAGCACAGGCTACCACTCTTCCGCAAGCATTTCAGACTATAACTTCTCAAGATCCCTCTTGGAACATGGACACTGGAGCATCTTCTCACTTGGCAGACAATACAGGTATACTCACTTCCTTTAGTAATTCGAGCATTTATCCATCTGTATTTGTTGGCAATGGTAACTCTATTCCTGTCACTCATACCGGACATAGCTTCTTGCATACATCTTATAAGCCTCTTCATCTAAATCATATTCTTGTCACACCTCACATCATTAAGAATTTAATTTATGTTCGTAAATTTACCCGTGATAATGATGTTTCTGTTGAATTTGATGCTTATGGTTTTTCTGTAAAGGATTACCAGACCCAAAAGATTCTTCTTCGTTGTGATAGTACGGGTGACCTTTACCCGGTCACTCAACAACCTCCGTTACAAACTCCAGTTGTTTTGCTTTCATTTAGTTCCACTACATGGCACAGACGCCTCGGTCATCCCGGGGACGATGTGCTTCGTCGTTTAGAGTCAAGTAATTTAATTTCATGTAATAAATCAAAGTTGTCCGCTTTGTGTCATGCGTGTCAATTAGGTAAACATGTTAAGCTTCCGTTTCATAGTTCTCAGTCTTCTGTTATGTCTGTGTTTGAAATTATCCACTCGGATATATGGACATCACCGATTCCGAGTGAAAGTGGAATTAAATATTATGCTATATTCTTAGATCATTTTTCGCACTTTGTTTGGGTCTACCCTTTGCATAAAAAATCTGATTTGTTTGATAATTTTGTTGCTTTTCGTGCTTATGTCAACAAACAATTTAATGTTGACATCAAGGCTTTGCAGTGTGACCATGGGGGTGAATATGACAACACCCGTTTCCATGACCTTTTTCGCCAAAATGGCATACAATTTCGGTTTTCTTGTCCTCCTACTTCGCAACAGAATGGAAAATCCGAACGTATGCTTCACACTATTAATAACCTTATCTGCACATTACTTTTTCAAGCTCACAAACCTCCATCTTATTGGGTGGAAGCTCTTAATATGGCCGCTCACCTTTTAAATATATTACCTTCCACCGCCATTAATAATGAAATACCATTCACCAAACTCTATAACCAAACCCCCACATATGAACATTTGCGTGTCTTTGGATGTCTTTGTTATCCTCACGTTGATGTTGCACATAAACTAGAACCACGTTCCACACCTTGCATCTTTCTTGGTTACCCCTTCAATCATCGTGGTTATCGGTGTCTCGACTTAGTCACAAATAAATAATTATTTCGAGACATGTGCTCTTTGATGAAGACGTTTTTCCGTTTGGGAATTTCACTTCTTCTACTAAACCAACATACGATTTTCTTTTACCACCTATACAGACTACAACCAATGTACCCACCACTGAACCATTTGCCCAACACGTGGATGAACCACACAGCCCAATTACGGCCCATCCTATAACCCCTCCAACTAGCCCACCACAACCACATACCCCTCCATCTCATAGCTCAACACCAATCTCAACTTCGGCCCAAACACAATCACATACCCAAACGCTAGATAGCCATACTCCAATTCCCATAAATAATTCATCACAAACCATGTCTACCCATCCCATGGTCACTCGCGCTAAAGCTGGCATTTTTAAACCGCTTGAACGTATGAATTGTCATGTTACCACTACTTCACCGCTTCCTCGCTCTCATGTTCATGCTCTTCGTGACCCTAATTGGAAAGAAGCTATGTTAGATGAATATAATGCTTTAATTACTAACGGAACGTGGGTTCTTGTACCCCGTCCAGCTAACGTTAATGTGGTTCGTTCTATGTGGCTTTTCAAACATAAATTCAATGCAGATGGCTCATTAAACAGGTACAAGGCCCGTCTTGTTGCAAATGGACGCAGTCAACAACAGGGTATTGATTGTGATGAGACATTTAGTCCGGTGGTTAAACCGGCTACCATTCGTACTGTTTTGAGTCTTGCAGTTTCTCGTGACTGGCCCATTCATCAGCTTGATGTAAAGAATGCTTTTCTTCATGGTCACTTATCTGAGACTGTTTATATGCATCAACCACCTGGGTTTGTTGATCCAAACAAACCTGATTATGTTTGTCATCTGCAGCGGTCTTTGTATGGGCTTAAGCAAGCCCCGCGTGCTTGGTTTCAGCGCTTTGCTAGTTATGCTACACGAGTCGGTTTTCAGCATAGTAAAACTGACTCCTCTTTATTTGTCTTTCATCGAGGATCTGACATTGCTTATTTGCTGCTTTATGTGGATGATATTATTCTTACAGCATCATCTTCAGCATTTCTACAACGGATCATTGCTTCCCTCCACAATGAGTTCGCTATGACGGATCTTGGTTCACTCAATTATTTTCTTGGTATTTCTGCTCAGCGATCGGCATCTGGCTTGTTTTTGTCACAATCAAAATTTGCAGAGGAAATTCTTGAGCGAGCTCATATGCAAAATTGTAACCCGTGCCGGACCCCTGTTGATACAGAGTCCAAGCTTGGTTCGGATGGTAAACCTGTCAGCGACCCTACTTTATATCGCAACCTAGCAGGTGCTCTTCAGTATTTGACATTCACACGCCCGGATATATCTTATGTTGTGCAGCAGATCTGTCTTTACATGCATGACCCTCGTGATCCACATTTTACTGCTTTGAAGCGCATTTTGCGCTATGTTCGTGGGACTATTGACCATGGACTTCAGCTACATGTCTCGTCCACTACTCAACTCACTGCTTATACAGATGCTGATTGGGCTGGTTGCCCCGTTACTCGTCGATCTACCTCCGGGTATTGTGTGTTTCTTGGTGATAACCTTTTGTCTTGGTCTGCCAAACGACAGGTTACATTGTCTCGTTCTAGTGCTGAGGCAGAATATCGAGGTGTCGCGAATGTTGTTGCTGAGACTGCGTGGCTTCGGAATTTGTTGCTTGAGCTTCATGCTCCTCTCTCTACTGCTACTCTTGTCTATTGTGATAATGTCAGTGCTGTGTATCTATCTACTAATCCTGTTCAGCATCAGCGTACTAAACACATCGAGATTGATATTCATTTTGTCCGAGAATATGTTGCTTCCGGTCAAGTTCGTGTGCTTCATGTCCCTTCCAGATTTCAGTATGCAGATATTTTTACTAAGGGTCTCCCCACGGCTTTATTTCTTGAGTTTCGCTCCAGCCTGAACGTTCGAAGACCTCCCGCTCAAACTGCGGGGGAGTATTAATTGTGATTGATTAGCCATGATTGATTTGCCATGATTGATTAGCCATGATTGATTAGCGTGATTGATTATATCACATTTATTATGATTAGGGTCATAATTATAGGAAGTATCCATAGATAAACATTGTCTCATCTGTATATATAGTGTCGTGTTTGTATTATCTCAGCATGGGGAATTATCATATTATAATAGCAATAGCATCACACATTTTTTTACTATGCTCACCTCGAAGACGCGTTGTGTATACGTTATTTGTCTGGACTCGTCGTTCAGATGACCGAGTTGTGTAATTATGTGTTTATTAAATGGTTTTGTGAGACATATTTGTGTTTAAATAAAATATGTTTTCGTAATGAAGTTGATTGTCTTATTATATTAGATTAGTGGTGAAGTTAGTTGTAGAGAAAAATCTGATGTAACACTAAAATAACGATAATGAATGAAGTTTTTAAGTCTTCTTGTTAGGTTGGACGGTATAATGATAGTGACTACACATATTGAATGAATTGTATGTTAAAAAGACGTTTGTGCCCTCTTAAAATCTGGATTTTTAATTTAACAATAAAATTAAAAGACAACATAATTACAAAATTGCCACACCCCATTTTAACCCTTAATTTTCTCATCTAATGGTTATGATTATCTCTTAACCTTTTCACATTAACACACTCTTTTATTTGAACTCTTCTCATATGCTATAAGCCTATAATACAATTAGCAAAAGGAAAATAACGAGGTGAAAACACTATTTATTAAAGTTTAAACCTCCTTTTTACTAAAACGAGGTTTGCAACTCGCGTTCTGACGCGTAGCGTGAGAGACTAACTCCGAAATGGACTGGTAACCCAAAGACTATTTTCGTAAATTGTCGATGAAAATATTTACATAATTAGTCCCCGAGTTATCGGTCCGTTGCAAAGTTAGTCCTTAGGGAAAGATCAATTACGTAAAATCTGTGTTGAAGTATTTTTTTTAAGTATTAAAGTTCAAAAAAAATTTACCAAAAGATCAATTACGTAAAATCTGTGTTGAAGTATTTTTTTTAAGTATTAAAGTTCAAAAAAAAATTAAAAAATTAAGGTCGTTACGTAACGACTGTTAGTACTAATGATCGTTAGTACTGTTCACCTCGTCTTTTAATTATATATAGTAATGTTTTGTATAACAGCTTAGTTTGCGTTATTTATTTTGTTCTCACCCTTAAAATTGTTTCTGCGACGTAAATGACAATGTACACCCTTCATTGAACAACAAAAACATCTAAATTTTGTTAAAAAAACCAATTCAAATACCACATCTACGTCAACTTATCCTTAACAAAATTAAACATTTATTTAAATATCAATTTTTATTTTTGACTTTTACACTCAACTTAAGAATATATAAACAATTTTACACGTAAAAGTAACTTATGTAACATGAATTGTTTTGCATACTCAACGTATAGTTACAGGCTTACAGCATGAAACACATTTTGCTTTCATGTTTTAAAAGAAAGAGAAATGAAAAAGATAGAAAAGAAAAAAGAAAGAGAAAAGTAAAAGAATTGTTAGTTTATATATTTTTGAGATAGATGAAAAGGAAAAAAAAAGTAAGTATAACTCATATTCGTGTCTTCATGAGTTGGAAGAAAAAAATAATAACTTGTTCGAATTACATCTATATATTTTAGTTTTTAGCGTTTAATTTTTTAAGAAGACATATAAGTCGTTACGCAAACTATATTAATGTTCACCTTATCTTTTCTTCAAAAATAGGTCATGAAAACATCATCTCATTTTCATCTTTGACTCTTTTTTCTTTAAAAAACCTAAAGAACAAAAAATACTCTCTTTCTTTTGATTCCTTTGAATTTTAACTCAAAAATCAGTGTAAGAGATACCCTTTTTATGAATTTGTAAGATTTTAGTTTTGTCCTAATTTTGGTTTTATAAAAAGAAAAGTACCTTGATAAACTTCAATTGATAGTAAACTGCGTATACGGTTACATAGCTAAGATCATGTCATATATTATTATATCTCGATCGAGCTATATTGAGATGGGTACGTTAGCATTATTTATTAACTAGGCGAGTATTCATGCATAGCAACAGAAATTTCTAGCGGCAAACAATTAACGATATGCGATATTATGGTAAGTGCTTCGTGTAACATTCAAAATAGAATGTGGAAAAATTAAAATGTAAGTGCAAAATGTTTTAATATGCGATAATTCAACTCAAACAACTCAAACATTAGTCCCCATTGAAAAGTTTGAATTGCTTATAAAAGACCTATTATTATTAACTTTATTAAAACCCGGTACCGGGTCACCCAAATGTATTTAATGCAGTGGTGGGTCGACCGCCGGAATCCGCTAATGCTGCCTGAAACCCGCAAACCGGTTGAAAACCAACCCGAATAAAATTAATTAAAGTCTCTTCTTCTCTATCCTGTGACTCATCCTCAACAGTGATGACTCATCCTCCATATAATAATTATCTTATCAAAATCATTCTCATAAAAAAAAAACAGATCTCATCTCCAAAAATCAGTCACACATACTAACCTCCCCATCCCTAAAAATTTACATACAGTTGTGGCGGCAAATCAATTTGGGGAAAAAAATTGCGCATAACATCTGCCTATGTGGGTGTTCTATTGATGATTAAAAGGTTTGATTTTTAGGGGTTTTTTTTAATAATTTTATGGCTTTTGTGTACGTACAGGTTTTTCTTATCTGCCTATGTAGGTGTTTTAATGTGGCAGGTTTTTCTTATTGGCGTCCCATGGATGATAATAAAGTGTTTATTATAGATCTTTAATATCAAATTTCTTTGTGTTTTCTTTTTTTCTCTTTGTGTGATTCTTCTGCTACACACATAATATAAGTTATATTATGTGTTTCTTTGTTCAAGAATGCTGACAAAGTGTTCGATCAATGCTAATGAACTTTCTCTGGAATTAGGGACGAAGAGTAGTTGTTTTATCTTTTTATTGATTAGTAAGATAAAAGGGTTTCAGAACTAATGTGGATGTATATTTCACGATGAAGGTGTAAAAGAAGGTAACTTTTTCATGTATTTGCATCAAATTTTTTGTTGTTGTGTGGCATTACTACTGTTTTAGACTTGATTTTGATGTATTTTAATGCAAAATGTGTTAATTTCAAGAATTGCTTCTTGGTAATGCTTCAGAGCTTATTTTGATTTTCTACGACTAGAATTTGTACTGAAGCATGTGTCTATTGCAGGTTATCTATTACAAAGTTAGTGGAACAAGTAGGGGTTTTGGTTTTGTTACTATGTCATTGATTGTAGCAATCTATACACGTAATAATAAAATATAAAATAATATGAAATTACCAACTACCCTTGAGGACAAAGAAAGTAAGGAAAATTCACACAATAATATATATAATACGTATATTTACCGGTAAGTGATTACCGGATTGTTTTTCCCCAACGATTTATGAAATTGAGACCACGTTTTTGTTTGGACAATGATTTGAATGGTAACGAAGATTAATATGATTATTTATTTCTATGAATAAAAACAAGTAAAATAAGCAAATAATAACAATTAAACACAAAAAAACAATTAACGGGTACAAAGAAAACGCAACAATAAAGCAACTAAACTAAAATTTAAGCCTACGAAAGCAAATTTAATTTCTAAACCTAAATTAAGATAAAAGAAAATTTTATGAAAAAGAAAATTATTTAAAAAAAAAATTAATTTTCTATTTTTTATAGCTTTATTTTAAAATTCTAAACCAAGAAAATTGATAAAAATTAAACAAATAATGGGAAAAATCCAGAAAAATCACAAAAAGTCATACAAGTAACAAGGAATGCAAGAAAATTGAGCTTAAACTCCCAACTTATCTAATAAGTTGAGAAAAACTCCTAATAAGCTACGGCTTTTATAATAAGCTAATAGGCCAAAAGGTGTTAAAATAAAAATGAAAAGAAAAACTAACGGATGAGCTAATGTAGCAAACTGGTAAGTATGTGTGTGTTTAAGGGAGAGGTCCAGGGTTCGAGTCCTTGGACCTTTCTTTTTTCAATTTTTTTATTTTGAAAAAGTTTAAAAACAAAGATGTAAATAAGCTAGAAACTAACAACTTTTGTAAAAACTACTTTTATGACAACTGAAAAATAAGCTGAAAAAGGCTTTTTAAATCAAGAAAAACACTTAACTAATTTTTTTACTTTTTGGCTTTTTATCTAAAACTGACAACTCAAAAAGCTAACAATAAGCTTAAATTTATGAACTAAAAGCTACTAGCTATCTAAGTCTAATCTAATAAGCAGATTAAGCAAGTAATAAGCCAAAGGAAACAAGAATAAAGCTAAAAATCCAAACAGCTTTTTAATGAAAAACTACAAACCAAAAAGGACACTTGGCAGACTTTGAGCTTATTTTCCTATGAGCTAATGGACTCTAAAGACAAAACAGCTTAAAGAAACTTAAACCTAGACCTACTAGCTACTTAAAAATACTTTTGAAAAGGAGTTTGGAAAACAATTACTTTAAGAAAAAGGCTATTGAAAACAGCTTATTCACTCAACATATGCTGAGTGAACCTTTTATTTTTGAAATGGAAAATTGCAAACTTAGAGCTTAAAAACAGATAACAAGATAAGCTGATTTTTGAAAACTAACTTTAAACAGATTAACAAACACCCTAGATCTACTTGTATGCTTAAAATCAAAGTCTAGTTTCTACAATTACCCTCTGATTTTTGATGTTGAAAAAGGACTTTTGTTTATTAACACTACTTGTAAGCTAAAATAGTTTGAAAAGAAAATACATAAGCTAAAAATTTAATAAGCTGAAAAAAAAATCTAACTAGCTAACTCCCAGCTGTGTGTGAAGAGGCCTCTATTTATATGCTTGAGAAGAATGATCTAGGCTCTCTTTACACGCTCCTCTTGAGATGATCTCATCCCTTGAATCTTTGCCAATCATTGGATCCATCTTATGACCGTTGGATTGATATTTGTCACACGGATTGCCAACGTAGCAATCCTTGTGTTAGAGCCTTTTGTGCTTCTTTTGTACTAGATTTAGTGCAAAATCTCAATCATTGGTGTGTTTCTTTAATTTCCCGCGTGTCCTTCCTTGTGTGCTTAGACCAATAAGAGCTCTCAATGACGTATAACTCTGCCACGTCATACCTTGTCACTTGAATTGTTGAGCCACGTCCTCAATTTGGATTTACCCCATGATTTTAACGCGAGGATAAACTAAAGATGATGATGAATAGTAACTCTTAACAGAGTTACGCGCCTTTTTTTCTTTTGACTTTCTTTGACCCGGCTTATATAACTTTGACTTGGGCTTATAGGTTTTGGGCCAATGGTGATGGGTTAACAGGTTTTGGTTTTATAAGAAGATAACGACCGTTATCTCTTAAGTATAAAAGAGATAACGGTGTTAGGGTTTTTAGGGCTTTTGTGTAATATGATTTAACTTTGAGGACTGATTTGGTATTTTTGAGGGTTTTGTCTTCTTGTGATTGACCAATGTTGACCAAGAGTTGACTTTATTGACCTTTTGCTAGAAACTTCCGGCTCTTTTGCACTCTTTCCTTTCTCGTGTCCGTGTTTGTCCGGTTTTGACCGTTTTCTTGTGATTTTTGCAACATCCGTACCTACACATTCACAAACAACAAAATACACAAATACAAGCATATTTTTGCACATTTTAATCATTTAAGGGCCATTTTTGATATAGAAAGGATATGTGATTTCTCACATATCAAAATTCCCCAAACTAAGTGATTGTGTGTCCTCACGCAATATTATATGCTCTAAAACCAAATACCTCAAAAACTTCCCCAAACTAAATCTTTGAAGAGTAGCAAAGACTTTTGTGGGGAGAGTTAAGAAATCACAAGCTTTAAAACACCCCATTTTCCATTTTTCAAAACTTTTTTTTACCTAGAATATTTCGACTTTCGTTATTTCCATAACCGTTAGGGATCATAAAACAAGATGCATTTCGATCCGAGAATGCCCCAAAAAGGATAAATTCATCGTCCCTGATTTTTCACTTGCTCCAAACCAAGCTTAAAACGAAATCACCGCTAAATATCAGTTAAGATGCTAACACTACTCATATATGCAACTTGTGAACTTTTCACTCCCGACAATTATTATATCTTAGGTGAATGTGCTATTTTGAATTTCAACCATGGATCAACGTTTTGCAAAATACTTCTTCATTATCAGTGAAGTCGTTGCTTTCTATGGTGGTTTGGATATTAAAGATGTGTTTAGTGGCCCCTCATAGTGTGTTCTATGCTCAGGCTGCAATGAAAAGGATGACATAACTTGCGAGTTCTGCCATCAGGTATGTTATGAGTGGTTTAACTTTAAACTTGCACCATTTTGGAAGCTTAAATAGCAACCTGCGTGATACTAGGCGTTGCTCATGCCAACAGGAAGCGAAAGCTAATGCGAGCCCGCTACAAGCTTTTGAAATGGATGTGTTTGGGTGATGAAATGGGGGCTGGATTGGGTGAGTTTGGCGGTTGAAATCGGCCCATTTGGGTGCTTGAAGTGGGGGCTAATTTGGTGTGCCTGAACGCTGAAACGGGGGCTGAAGTGGTGCGTTTAGGGGCTGAAAAGAGGGCTGAAACGAGTGGGTTCGGGTGTTGGTGTGGGGGAGAAAATAGGTGTGTTTGGACGCTGAACGAGGCCAATTATGGGTTCGTTTAGGGGCTGACTGTAAGCGGCTGGCATGAGGGCTGATACGGGGGTTTTGGGGTACTTTAGTGGGCCTGAAATAGGTTTGTTGGAGATGCTTAAAACGGATTCGCTGAAGTGGGGGGCAAGAAATGGGCTGTGTTTGGATGACTGAAAATAGGTGCTAAAATGGGTGCATTAAGGGCTGATGTAGGGGTGGAATGAGGAATGAAACGGTGGTTTTGGGTACTAAAGGTGAGGGCTGATAATAGGTGTGCTTGCGATCGCTAAACGGGGCTGAAGAGGGTGCATGTGGTGGTCTGAACGGGTGGGTTGGGGCTGATTGGTGGGGGCGGAAATTGGTGTGTTCTGGAACACTGTAAAGGGGGATGAATGGGTGCATTTTAAAAAAGCTATAAGCAGTTAAAATAAGCAATTCCAAACACCCTTTTAATTTTGTGAATATCAGGGCATTAGTCCCACTTGATTGTCTCATAAGCATATTTTCCAACTTGGGTGCAAACTGGGAATGTGATATGAATCGTTGTTAGTCAAAGGAGATAATTGCCATTAACTATTAGTCAATGGTCAATAGTTAAATATGTTAGTCAAATGTATTAATTGCCATTAACTATTAGTCAATTGTCAATAGTTTATTTTTGGTATTAGTTTGGGGAAGAAGTAATCTTCACATATATGTAGGGGGATTACCTTAGGGTTTAGGGGCATGGGAGATTTCTTGTTTTATTTTCTTCTTATTTTGTAATATTAGTTTTATTTATCAATTTATCTACAATCAACCGACTTTGGTTGATCTTTATTTACTGTTATCAATTTGGTTCATATCAGAATGATATCTCTTCCAATAATTAATCGATAAAATTTAAGTATATGATTGTTTTTAAATTAGTGAGCACACATGTATTCAACTAAAGTATTTGTTCCAACATTGCTTTATTTACCGGTTGTTGTTGTCAACGGTATCACCTGTCTGCAAATCCTCCTCTTCAACCATCGATTCTCAAAATATGAACATTGAAGGCACCATTTATAACAACCCGTAATTTTACAGTACTTCATCAATGTAATATCTACTTATTATATTAAGTACTACTTTTTCACAGGAATAAAATTTCGTTTCATTTCATTTCATTACGTAACATAATTTACATTTCTAAAGTAAACGAGTTCACGCAACGACCTATGCCTATTCTATCTATGTTTACATCAAGTAAATGTCCTAATATGTCAAGTCAACAATCTAATATCCATTTTATCATATACGTTATTCATTTAACAAAGTTTTCACGACGATAATACCAAATGAGCTAAAACCATTAACGTTTACGTTTAAACCCTAATTTCATGTAAAGTACACATTCAAAATGAATGTACAATCAATCAAAGCACATGAACAAGTATCATAGCATCTTATTTGAATATATTTTCCCTCCAAAATAAGGTACAAGTCCTTTAAAGCTAAATGTACAAGTCATTAATGCACGACATCCAAAATAGCCATTTTACCTCCGTTTTCCTAAGGAAACTTGTACAATCCATCAAGTACAAGTTACAAGCAAGTAATGCACTTTATGTACATTCTATAATCATTCTCATTTCATAAGATTTCATGAAATGAAACCTAGAAACCCTAACCCGAGCTAAATACTAAACCATGACCCGTTTCTTGGTTTTTATCCATTGTAAACCCAAACCATTACTCAAATAAGTTGTAAATACATAATTTACAACTTTACAAATCACATTCCATCATCATTTCACCATTTTTAACAACAATGTACAAGAATTAAACCTAGAAAACCCTAAACGAACCCTAATTTCAAACCATGACCCGTTTACCTATTTTCACCCATTTTGAACTCGAACCACTAATCAAACCTTGTGGTAAACTCTTAATACAAACCTTATAATCCATAATCTATCATTAATAATCAAATGCACATGAAAAATAAACATGAAAACCCTAATCGTGCCCTAATGAACCCGCAACCTCATTTAGCTTATTTTAACCCATTTTTAAAACCAACCATGTGATCAAGCACCTTGATGATGCACCTCCTTCATGCCTAAGAAGCTTACAAGCATCTCAAGTCCATTCCTTGGCCACAAAACAAGCCACATCTCCTCTTTGTGTCCTACTTCAGCCGCGGCAACAAAATACACCACACAAACCCTCCACCTTGCTTCTATGACTCACCAAGTACCTATCCTCATCACTACACCTTGTTATCTAAGCCTTTCACCTTCTCTTGATATCTCATCACCCTAAACTTGGACACCAAGGTGAATTTACACTATAAATAGGTGCACCCTTGTTCATTTCAAATCACACCAACACCTCTTCTTCTATAACCATCAATGGCAGAAAATATCTGATCAAGGAAGTCCCAAGAAGCCCCAAGAGCAGTAATCAAGAGAAGTAACCAAGTCTTGAAGCCCCGGGGAAGTTATCTTAGACGTTCAAAAGCAAAAGTCCCCATTTCGACCCATTTTCAATCATTTAGCTCGAAACCAGGTTCCATAAACTCTCCTACTATTCTATAACTCTTATAATGTTCATATGATCTTAAATATACTCTAGTTACAAGATTTTAACTTACAAATCATTTGTTCTTGACTTTTGATCCAAACCGAGCGCATGAAACCCTAATTTCATGTTTTTGCTTAATCTATAAGCTAAACTTGTAAACTATCATTATAATCTATTCTAATAAGCTTATCTAACATTATTGTTAGGTCACATGAATCTTGAATCAATCCTATCAACATGCAAGCTTAGAGAGAATGAGAGAAAATGGCGGGAAAATTCAAATCTTATTTAGGAGGGAAATGAAAGTTGTTTACAAGAGAATCACCCTCTAATGAACATTAGAGGGCTATTTATAGGCAAAGGGAGGGAGGCTTCCCTTCCTTATTTTTTTAATTTTACAATACTAGTCCCTAGACTTTGGATATTATGCTATTTCTTTCTTAAAGCATAATAAACCTTATTACAAGCTATATTAAACTAAACAAAATAAAGTCTAATAATAAAACCACATAATCGACACTTTTCATAATCCTAACAATCTCTCCCTAAGGGTCGATTATTCTGGGCGTTCCCTCCTTGGTCCTAGTGGTTTTCTATTCACGTACATCTCCCATCTTCTTATTTGATCTTGATACTTCAACCGAACTTCAATCTCTTCTTCAAACAACTTAAGAAACTCAAGTTCATCATTGGTAAGTTCTTTTTGCACATATCCATACTTGACATCATTATAATAACTCTTTAGACCTTCAAGCGTTCTTATTAGTGTTGCATCATAAAACTTATGTATCTCTGAAGGTCTCATCACCCTCTTCTCTTTCTTGCTATTAGTGTAAATGATTCCATGTACAGGCTCATATACGATAGAAAACACATCACACTCTTTAATTCCTGGGAATATAATTGTTGGTGCAGTGAGATTGATCTTCTGTTGATAGCTTTCAATTCCGAGTTGAAAATCGTGCACTCTTTCCCATATCACTGAACTTATGATGAACACTGATAGAGACTATAGCAATCCTGTATCAGCATAATCAGGTACCTTGTTATTTATGATCAGCAGATACATATCTTCAATGTCATTCTTATTGAGGTTCTTGTAATCTGGCTCAATTATTGACACTATGCCATCATTAGCTCTTCTTGCCACAATCTCTGTAATAAACTTATGTTCATGACCCATTCCAAAATGTATTGATGGACTTGAACGATCTTAGGGTATTGAATTTGATCTCTTCCTTTGGTCTTCCAGGTTCTTTCTGTCTCCTTATGTAGAAGATCTTTGCATGAGGATTCTTCCAGTTTTCAACACCATATCTTGCATAAGGATTAAACTTCTTTATACACTTATTAACACATATGGAAGTCTGTTCTTCATCATCATCTCGTGAAGTTAATTGCTGGATATTTTATGAAGTTACAGAACATCTTCTCAAGACCTGAATTCCCTTTCTTTAAATACAAAAGGTCTTGATTGATCAGAGATAGTGTTGGAGCTTCAGGATCTCTTTGACAGCTTTGAACTAATGGTTTGATCTTTTGTGGATGAAGAGATACAAGAATTTCCTTTCTGCTTTCCCAAACAATGTCACTTTGCAAGAAATTCTTCATCTGATCAATGTGATACTGATGTTCATCTCCTGAAGTACATCTTTGTCTTAGCATCTCATCCGCCATCTTCTTTAACTTCGCTTCATCAATTGTCAAAGATATCTCCTCTATGATGTCTTGTGATACTTGCTTAGTTGGAATCTCATCATCATCAGAAGCATAAGAGTTAGTCCAGAAATCAAATTCATCATCTTGTTCTTGATTACCTGAAGTAGAAGGACCTGGTTCCATGTATAATTTACTTGTCCAGACGATGACTCTCCAGATACATACGCTTCATACTCCGATGTCTTCTGCCTTTTTGCACTATTCTCCCCCTCAGGATGAGCATCATCATGAGGATCGTCCTGATCTCTTGGGCGAATGGCAGAAGGTCTACAAGCAGTATGTGGTACCTGTGTCTTCTCAAACTTCATCTGGAGAGCCAACCAGATTGCTATGTCTTGTTGTTGTAACAGAGGATCAGCCTTCATAGCAAGGTACAATTGATGTTGTTGTTCTGGAACAGAGGATGATTGAACTTGTGCCGGATGAACATGAAGAATATGACCTGACATATAACTGCGTACAGATGCATCAACTAAAGAAGGAATGGCATTGTCAATTGCATTTTGAATCTGTGAGGATATCTGTGCCTGCATACGCCCACGTTCTTGCAAGATAGCTTTAGAGATTAATCGTTCAGTTTCTTCTTTAGTCGTTTTCCTTTCCATAATCAACCCTTTCGCAAGATAAATAGGAATTTAATCTCGAACTTGCGCAGGAACCACCTTCTCAACTTGCTCCGTTACTTTTTCTTTCACCAACGAGGGTAGCATTTCTATCATGACATCATGAAGATTATCAGCAAGTTGATCACTGGATTTCCGTGGTATGAATCTTTTCTTGAGATGTGCAAATAAGTAACCATATCATCCTTGTAATTCATGAAAGAAAGTCTTGTATCTTTTGAATTGATTTGGTTTTGCTTTGATCAATGACAGAAGATGACTGGTTTTTGTGATCTTTGAGACAGATGATCCTAATGATGGTGTAGAATGAGTAACCGTCAATTCCTGGAGTTTCTCGGTATCCGGAGATACGCGAGTATAGAGATTCCTAGGTGATCTAGTTGGTGAGGGAATTGGTGAAATCCTAGACTCCTCTACATTCTTCCCTTTTGCCCTTCTCCTTAATTCAAACACTTCGTCAGTTATTTCATCTTCTTCATCATCAACATTTACAGGAATAACAATATTTGGTTCCACCTCCGTATCTTTTGAAGTCTTTTCATCTTTTTCTTTAACAATCTCCTCCTCTGGACTTTCCTTATCACTTCTGGGCTCTATCCTAGTGCCGGGAATAGATGTGTCATCATGCCTAGTGGGTGAACTATCATCAACATTCTCAGACTCTTCAACAAGCTTCTCAATCTCCTCAGCTGCCAAGTGTTCAGCTACCAGTGCCACATTTTCTCTTGCTTCTTGTTCTTCATGACTCTTTTGCTCAGCAAGACTTACTTGTATCACATCTTGTAAAATCATCTCATCAGCTTTTTCTGTTATTGGCACAGGAGCAGGTGGTGTTAGACGTGTAAATTGCCTTGACGGTAATAAAAAACGAATCACAATTGATCGTTTTGGAACACTTGATTCAGCTGTCTCCGTAGCAGGGTTAGGTGACCTAGGGGCGCTAAGTGTCCTATGCGTTCCCTGGGTAGACTCAGTCGGCTGTGACTGAATCATAGGAACATCTAGTCCAAACACCTCTGCATACATCTTATAATGCTCCGTAAGCTTCATCTCTTCTGTAATCATCCATGGTGGTATTCTCATCCTAACCTTGTTCTTGTTTCTTCCTGAATTGAAGATATTCTTCATAATATCATCATCTTGAAGATTGTGATAAGCATCTTGAGCACGTCTTGAAATTTCAGGAAATATAATCATATAATGATTGATGATGATCTTTGTAAATCGTGGGTATGGTATCGAAGTGGCAGGATGATGCAGCGAATAGTAAATGCCTTCCCACATTAACTCTGCATAATCCACATGAATGTTATTCACAAAGCAGTATAACATTTACATTATCTGCAATGGCGGTTGGTCCTATCCCGTAACACGTGTAGTCAAACACTTGGAGAATATTTTGCATAACGTCTGCCAAGGCTGTAGAAGACCAGGTATCTTGAAATTAGACACATTCTTGAGTTCCATTGAAAATCCCAACACTTGTTTGTAAAATGGAACCATATCAGAGAATGATGGTGGTGGCACAAACAAAGCATTATTGTTATCATTTGCTTGCGGAAGATGAAAGATTGTCCTAAAGTCATCCAGAGTAAGTGTAAGCTCTTTTCTATCCAGTAGGAACTTGAGACGATGATTTGATCCGTCTTCTTTTAATGTATGCCAGAACTGTACCATATAAATCCAAGGTACAGATGCTGATGCTGCAATGATGAATCGTAACGGATGATTCGTAATAATATTCATCAAAATCTTGCTCTCTGATGGACATTGTACATTCTCCAAGTCAACCTTCTTATTAGCATCCACAAGGTCATAACATTTTTTTGGAGGACACAGTTCATCTGGATGAACATCAGCTGCTTGTTATCATTGTGCCATGATGATAACTGAATGAATACAATTGAGGTGTTAGGAAACAAATAATTCTTTTGACA
This sequence comes from Tanacetum coccineum, assembly GCA_026074375.1. Taxonomy (NCBI): domain Eukaryota; kingdom Viridiplantae; phylum Streptophyta; class Magnoliopsida; order Asterales; family Asteraceae; genus Tanacetum; species Tanacetum coccineum. The sequence goes on along the minus strand of BQNB010020757.1, from coordinate 40,336 downwards.
TTTTTGTCTTTTTCCTCTCTGTCTGTTTTATATGTTCTGGCAATTCTTTTTGAACATATTTTTGATCAGTTTGTTTCTCATGTGCTCGTTCTTGCTTTTTCTAGCACATGCCATACGCTTTATTCGAATTATTCTTTTGATTTACCATTTTTGTGTGTTCTGGCATTTCTTTTTCGAACACACTTTTGATTTGCTTTTTCGCGTATGGATTTAGCTCTCTCTTTCTGTTTTTAGAATATCCTCACCAGAAATTCTTTGTGACATGATACTCTCTCAAGAAGGATGAAGATTTCTCTTTTGATTTGAATCAAGACACAGTTATGAAAAATTCAAGAGAAATCCTTCAACTTCTTAAAATTGTTTTAAGAAAGAGTATCATTTTGACACAATAACAGATTTTGAGAACTTTTTCAAAAATCATGTGACAAAACTTTTCATGTAATCACAAACCCACAACTGAATGGACACTAAGTCACTCACTCCTCATTCTGTTCATTGCAGAAAACGGTCGTAGCCGGACATGACTTAGTCCACTTAAACAATTGAGATTTGAAATTAACATATTCAAGTTATAAAAAACTTTGATTCTTTCACATTTGATTTTAAGCTAAACATGAATACACACACATCTAATTCAATAATTGAAATGGACACCAAGTCACTCACTCTCATTCTTTCATGTAAGAGAACGTCGAAACCGGACATGACTTAGTCCACTTAAACAATTACGAATAGACATATATGATCCATAGCATAGATTTCATGAAAACTTGTTTCTTTGCCAAAATTATTTGTCAGATTTTCAGCACAGTAGAAACTGATCATTTTGTTTTTTACAGACATTCACACAATAAGCATTACAATCATAAAGCAACAACATTATTCATATACAAATCACTTTCACAGAACCACAAACAATTAAACTGTTTTTCACCATTAACCTCTACTGAGTTTTGACTTTTGTTGACTACCGAGTTTGACCAGTTGACCTTACCGATTTTGACAATTAGACTTTTCACCGAGTTTCAAAAATAATGACTTTTGTTTCCATAAACTCAATATCATCTAAGTGTTTAAATCATTGACAGATTATAACCTGTGCACAAAGAACTAACACCGATAAATAACAAATTCGTAATATACTACCGAGTTAATCAAAACTCAATCCTAAAACTGTTCTATGATCATTTTATGGCCTTAAGTCACTTTTTACACTAAATCTAAGCCTAAGATTATGCGCACAAGATCATAAGGTACAACACATTAGCATAACACAAACTCGGTAAACCTCATATTTATCGAGTTCAAACTCGGTAATCCCAAATTACTTAAAAAACACCTAAGACATATTTATCCACTTACGTTTGAGTAAGAAGTGAAATTACAATCGTTGTAATGAACTTAGATAGCCTAAAACAGATTTCTACTTAAACTCGGTAACAAGATTCGGTAAAAAAGAAAAGTAAAAAATGAAATCAAAATCCTTTACATAGCCACCGAAAACTGTTTGGAAAATTGACATTTTCAGTCCATGTACTTATCTTTTTTCGAAAACTGTTGAAAAATTGTCACATTCAGTCCCTGTACTTAGTATTTACCAAAAAAATTTGGAAAATTTACACATTCAGTCCTTGTACTTTAGCATTTCCAATTTTTTGTTTTTGAATTTACACAAACTTACCCTAAACAATGAATCTTTTCAAACACACCCCCTTGAAATAACAATTATGTAAACTTCATAGTTCGAAAATGAAAAATTGTTACTCTTTCAATCTAAAACTCCCCCTCGAAAATATAACATTTCCAATTTTAGTCATCATGAGAGTTTATTATCAAAAAGATGTTTGTGAATGAAAATCGTAAAAACTCCCCCTTTGATCATGATTCCGTATTTTGCAATGTAAAAGGTTTTAATAAGAAACTTGGAATCATGAAACAAAAGATTATAATTCTTTTTAGGGGCAATTTTATATCTCCCCTACTTTTAGATGGAAATTTCAAAAATACCCAAACATGCATTAAAAACATTGTACATTATGCATTCAATACTTGCACTTTAGGTATATATGAATTTTTTTTAGAATGGCAACTATTATAAAACCAACTAGCAAGAAGCTAGAAAAAGAATTACAAACAGATCAAATAAGGGTGTTGCAACCAACTATCCCAACTAAAAGTACAATTACATTAAAAAGGCACAAAAGAAAAGTAAAGAGCGGCGCGAAACAAATCGTACAAAAAATAACATCTTATCAAGGGCCTTGTGACGATAAGAGCAACTGATTACGAAACATCCAAACCTCCACAAGATATATAAAAGAACTCCTTCAGCAAATCTTTAACTTTAAGAGCTTATGTGATGGAATTAAACCAATTAAGCCAATCACATATGAAGCCAAGGGGCGTCCATGATAGAGTTCCACCACGGCATACGCGCCTGACTATATCCGTAGCCAATCAGCAACTGAAGAACAAGTGCGAGGAATCTTCCAGAGCAAGGAGCAAAGCGGACAAAAAAGATCAGAAACTAAGACACCACATGTAGTAAATTGGATCGAGTAGAGCAACCGATCCATGGAAAACCTACCAAGCAAAAATATTTATTTTTTATTGGACATATTATAACCCATTGAGTAGCAGTAGGGGCTTTCGCAAGAAACCATTCACAAGAGAATGCGAACCATCTTTGAACCCATAAAAACACCTTCCCTATTTAAATCTCACACCCATCTATCCCCTCCATAATAACAACATGCCTTCAATATATGTTTTGAGAGAAAGCTAATTGAGAAGATTCAACCCCTCCTCTAACAGAACGACGAAGAGAAGAGGTAACCGAGAATTGCAGTTTATCAGCCACCATATAATCTTTATTAATCTCCAAAGCATAAATTCGTGGAACCATAACACGAAGTTATTGTCCACCAATCCAAACTTCATTCAAAATTACGTCGTAAACCATTACCCACACGATATGACATTGAAAATCAGTCCACACCACGAACTTTAAGCAATATGCACCTCCCGAATAAGGATTTCCCAAGTCGAGTAACGAAACTGGAGAAATTTATAAAATGAGGAGCCATGCATAGACATGATTAGACGACACCACAAGGAATTATCCCGGTGATAGAATCTCCCAAACCCATTTGAAAAGGAGCGCCAATTTAAAGCATAAAACTTGAGACACTTTAACCTCCTACTTCTTGACGCAAGAACCTTGGCCCATTTTGATCCCACACTATTTTTCTCTCGTCGCAATCGAACACCATTGAAAAATTTCTACGTATGGACTCCATCGTTTGTAACACCGACTTAGGAACCTTATAGATGGACATATTATAAATAGGTGTCGACCCAAGAACCGACTTTAAAAGAGTAAGCCTTCCTCCAACAATAAAAGTTTTAAGTTCCAATTAGATAGACCGAGCCTTAAGTTTACCAATCGTATCGTCCCATGCCTGAAGAGTCGAGCTATTACCTCCAACCATCACCCCTAAGTATTTAAAAGGGGTTTTCATAGTCGAACAACCAAAATATAAAGCTGCAGCATTAACATCCTCACTTCGAATCCCGACTCCAAGAAGGTGACTTTTCTTAAGATTGATCGAGAGGCCGGACAACAAAGAAAAAACAAACAATGAAGAATGTGAGTAATACCAGATAGATTAGCAATAGACCACTCACCAATAAAGACCGCATCATCCGCATAAAAAAGATGGGAAATATTAAGAGACGAACCAATTTTGATGCCCTTAAAAATCCCCGCCTCGATGGCCCTAGATAACGAAAGATGAAGAGACTCCATAATTAAGATAAAAAGGTATGGGGCCAAAGGATCTCCTTGCTTCAACCCACAATGAAATTGGAATTCGGACGTTGGACTACCATTAAGGAGGACCGAAGCCACCAGAGTGTAAACAACCCCGAATCCACGACACCATTTAAACCGAAACCAAAAGGCTCTAAGCACGTACTTCTAAAAAATCCCACCTTATCGGAATCATAAGCTTGGCAAATCAACTTTAAACACCCATGGCTTGATGTTTCTTATGCTTGCACCAAGAAGTATTCGTATTATGATAAACGGGCCAACCGAAGAATTGTGCCTATTAGGTAAGAAAGCACCGTTTGAACATCCGATATAAGACCAGAGATGATCGACGAAAGTCGAGTGGCTAATATTTTGGTGACAACCTTGTAAAGACTCCCGATCAAGCTAATTGGACGATAATCATTTACGAACTTAGGATCATGGTTTTTCAGAATGAGAGCAATGAAAGAGGAGTATACATCCTCTAGAAATGAACTATGATCGAAAAACTATCCACAGCACACAAAAATCAATCCTAAAGTGTCCCAGAACTTTCGAAAAAACTCAAAAGTGAACCCGTCTGGTCCAGGAGATTTATTCTCTCCACAGCCCCACACAGCATTACGCACTTCATCTCTGGAGATCGGACTCTCCAACATGTCCAACTGATCAGAAGATAATCGATTAGGGAAGGTATAGTTAAGTTTTACATACTGTTGGCAAGCCGGGCTCGAAAACCGATTAGTCAAAGAAGCAAATGACAATCTTCTTTGACACGACAGTGATCATCCACACCATTCGCCATCACCATAACACCTTTAATACAAAATTCGCCCTTCGATTAATGATTCCATGAAAAAAATTTGAGTTTTCATCGCCCTCAATAGCCCACTGAATCTTAGCCTTTTGCATATAGTCATACTAGCGTCGAAGACTTAATAACATGTAAGTTTTTTTAATAATCTAACCGCTGACAGAAAAGTATCATCATATACAGCCCCTTGATCAATAACTTTGTCAATATGGACACAGCTTTAGAACGAGATCCTCAAACGACCAATTGATTCTTTTTGCAATCATTAACCTGACGTATTCCTTTTTCAGATTTGAATTTCTTCTTGAATCGAACCATCTTATTATTATCATCAAGATCAATATTATTCCAAGTTCTAACACCATTTGATCGAAGCCCTGTAAACAAAACCAAGAGTGGTAAACCCGAAAAGGGGAAGGCCCATAATCAGTGACCACTTCCCGAAGTAAGATTAGTCTATGATCCGAGAGGTGCCTATCAAACAAATACCCGAAAGATGAGGGAATAAAGAGAGTAAACCATCCGAAACAAAAAAACGATCTAATTTACTCATTTTTCTTAGCCGACAGAAAGACCAGTAAAAGAGTACCATTCCAATTTGGATTCACGAGCCCCAAGTTTGATATAAAACTATTAAATTCATTAGCACCTTGCGTATTGTACACTGAACCCAAACGATCCTCCATGCATCTAACTTCATTAAAATCGCCCATAACCATACAATAACCATCCCAACGGCTGATAAGCGGGACGAAATTGTTAACTCCAAGGTGATATTATGAAATTCCTCGACTTTTTAAATTATTTGTTTATTTTAATAGAAAAAATGTGTCAAATCTTTTTGTTATTTTTGAAATATTTATGTACATGATTGTGATGTATGATATTTTCACGAAGATAACTTTGTCAGACTTTCCAACTGAGTTGGAGTCATACATCTCATACCAATGCGATGAACTAGATACTCAAAGCGTTTTATTGGAAGTGCCTTAGTAAATAGATCCGCTAGTTGGTATTCTGTTCTGACAAAGTTAATTTCCACAGTACCCCTCTTAACGTGTTCTTTAATAAAATGATACGATGTCAATGTCATTATCTTAAGAATGTTAGATTGGGATGCATGAAATAGCAATGCACTCTTGGAATCACAATACACCAGAAGCCCGCTTGTAATTAAATCCTAGTCAAGCATTGATACGACATCCATAGCACATGAAGCACAGCATTGCGACAATGAAACATATTAACTTCTTCAGTCAGACATCGCAGTACAATCTTGTTACTTTGAACTCCAATCACGAGCTTTCACCTAAAAATTAAAATCCCTCCTGATGTGCTTTTACAATCATCTTTACAACCTGCATGGTCCGCATCTGAATAGGCAATTAGTTCAAAACCAAAATCCTTCGGATACCATAGTCCCATGTTATAGGACTGTCTTATGTACCGAAAGATACCGTTTGACCTCTTGGTGACCTCTTTGAGGTGTTTGACCGTAGGTCGTGCTTGATAACATGCACATACAAAAGTAGCAAAGGCTATGTTTGGTCGACTGGCTGTTAGATACATAAGCTCTCCTATCATATGACGATAAGTCATTTGATCAGTAGGAGTGCCTTGTAAATCAGCATCTAGTCTCTCTGTTGCCATAGGTGTGCTCATGGAGACACATTCATCTAGACCATGTTTCTTTTACAACTCTATTGCATATTGTGACTGACTTATGAATATGCCACGGGGAGATTGATGAACTTGAAGTCCAAGAAAGAACTTTAGTTCACCCATCATCGACATTTCTAATTTTTTTTTCATTAAGTTTGCAAATCTTTTTAAAAAATCTGGATTTGTTGATCCAAAAATAATGTCATCAACATATACTTGAACAAGTAATATGTCTCCCCCGTGACGTCTAGTAAACAAAGTTGGGTCAATTATACCTTTATTGAACGTGTTCAATTAGAAAAGAAGACAGTTTGTCATACCATGCACGAGGTACTTGTTTAAGACCGTATAGAGCTTTTTTCAACCTGTAGACGTGATTTGGAAATTCAGAATCAATAAACCATTCAGGTTGGCTGACATAAACTTCTTCTTTCAAAGGACCATTAAGGAAATCCGTTTTGACATCCATTTGAAAGATAGTGATATTCATATGAGTAGCAAAAGAAATGAACATCCGAACAGCCTCAAGACGAGCAACAGGAGAAAATGACTCCTCAAAATCAATGCCTTCTTCTTGCTTATAACCTTTAGCCACAAGACGAGTTTTGTTCCGAACCACAATATTTTCTGCATCACACTTTTTCTTCCAAAGCCATTTGAGAGCAATAACATTCTTTCCTTCTGGTCGTGGAACCAATTCCCAAATTTGAAGTCTTTCAAATTGATTAAACTCATCTTGTATGGACTCAATCCAACTATGACCGGCCATAGCTTCTTTGATTTTCTTTGGTTCAAAAGTGCTAACGGTTAATGCATACATGCAAACCTCAGAATCAGTATGTAGCCATTGACGAGTCATAACAGGTTTGGATAGGTCACCAATAACTTGGTCTAGAGGATGATCTTTTGTCCAAATATGAGTCGAGGGTTGTACTTGATGGAAATTCTGCATATTTGATGGTTCGAGATTCGTTGTAGATGACTCAATTTCCTCATGATTCAGAGAATCATATGGAATAAACTTTGTATTACCATCAAAATCAGCAGAATCTTCTTGATTGAATTCATCAGACTCTTGTAAAGAGATTGGAGAAGTTTGTTCGTCAGATTTTGTAACAACAGAAGGAGCCTCATGTGTGTCAACAATGGTTGAAGATGTAGAAGGTGAGTCTTCTTGATCGTGATTCGGTTGTGCAGCAGAATTGATGGTAGTATCAAAAGATTTCTGCTTAAAATAATCTTCAAACATTGGACCGAACAAATTATCCAAATCCTCTTTTGAAGGAGTATTCATTAAGTCATCTGATGAATTTTGATTATTAAACCGTTGAAGTTCGGGTTCTAAACAATCGTGTTCAGAAGCTATTGCTGTAAGCTCATCAAACTTGACATGAATAGTCTACATAATCCTTTTGGTGCGACAATTATAGATTCGAAAACCTCTTGATGTTTTTTAATAACCAATAAAAACCCCAATGTGTGCTTTAGGTTTCATTTTCCCAAGATCATCACGGTCATTTGTCGGATAACACAATGAGCCAAAAACATAAAAATACTCAACATTTGGCTTTCGTCCACGTAACAGCTCATAAGGTGTTTTATTGGGTCGTGTGTTGATGATTGACCGGTTTTGAGTAAAACATGTTGTAGCAACTGCTTCAGCCCAAAGAAATTCAGGTAACCTCAAAAAAATAAGCATTGTGCGAGCAGCCTCAACCAGAGTACGATTACGTCGTTCTACTACTCCATTTTGCTGAGGTGTGCGAGCAATTAAAAATTGTTGCATAATACCTAACTTTTCATAATAAGCTTTGAGAGTTGCATTCTTGAATTCAGTGCCATTATCAGTCAAAATCTTGCAAACTTTGGCTTTGTAATTCAATTAAGCTTGAGCAATGAATTTCTTGATGATCTCTGAAGTTTTGTCTTTCGAACAAAGAAAATAAACCCACGTGAATTTAGAAAAATCATCCACTATCACAAGAATATACTTCTTTCCATTGACCGAAGCGACTCTCGTTAGACCGTACAAATCCATATGAAGTAATTCCAATTTGGAGTAATCACTTGGAATCAATTTAGGTGGATGAGAAGCTTTCTTGCTTTTTCCTCTTTCACAAGCAGAACAAAGATGATCTTTTCCATATTTGAACTTTGGTAAACCGTCAACCAAGTCAAGTTTGGTAAGATCGTTTATGGTGCCAAAATTAAGATGTGACAGTCGTCGATGCCATAACCATGACTTTGTTGAAGTTGCTTTGGACATTAGACAAATGGGTGAAGAAGCAGCCATGTCTGAAATGGAGATAGTATATAAATTTGAATCGCGTCCGCCTGTGAGCAAATCATCTCCTTCCAGATTTTGAACATAACATGTGTCCAAATTTGATCTGTTTTAGCTTTTTGAGTTTTTATATTAGCTTTTACTAGCTTAAATCTAGGGCTGAATGCAATTCATTTCTTTATAGATACTTTAAAAATCCAAAAAAAGTCTAGTCTTTAAACGTCAATTTTCTTTTAGCTTTTTATATCTTAATTACTAGTCCATTTTCTTAAATTTTGTTTTTATGTGTAATTTGGATGTCCTAGTTATTTGTTTATTTGTCAACTAATTTCATATGCAAAATTGGTCTTAAAAATAAGCTCAAAGATGAGCATTTTTCTCTTTTAAAACTGTTAGATAGGTTTATCTTGTTTTTAGCTTTTAAAAGCTTTTAAGTAAATTATGTTAGTTCAATCTTTGTCACTTTGCTTAACAGAGCTTAGGTCTTGGTTAGGTTTTCAGCTTATTAGTTCTAAGTTGCTTATTTTAGTCTTAAAATTTGCAAAAGTTTAGCTTAAAAGTAATTAGTTAGTTAGTTATAATCTGTCTTATTTGTTTCAACTTGTTCCTGGCTTATTAGTCATTTTCAGAAAAAGTGCTTTTATTAAATTTGCTTATTTTTAGCTAAAGTTTGGATTTCAAAAAGAAAAAAAATGATTTTTCAAAAAGGAGGGCCACAGGTTTCGAACCTGTGACCTCTCCCTTTGTAAACCAACGCCTCACAACACACACTCTAATCCATCTGCGCCCTTGGGACTTTTCTGTCCAAGGGTGTTTTCAAAATTTATTTAACCCTTTTTGATAGTTAAGCTCATTCGAGCTTATTAGCTTATTTTCGGCTTATTCTTTCAGCCGATTTTATACTTCTTATTTTTCTAAGGATCCTCTTAGTTCAAGGTATTTTTCACAATTTTTCTAGAATTTTAGAATTTAGTTTACTATTTTTAATTATTAATTTAGGTTAATTTTGTTTTTAATTCATAATTTTGTAAGGAAAATGGACAAATTTTGCATAAAGAAATTTTAACTGAAATTTTTATAAAACTTAAAAAGATTACAAAAGCTTAAATGTAAAAGACAGAATTTAAAACATAAATTAATACATTGAAAAGTCGAATTAAAACTATACTATGCTACTCTTAGTTGACTTTTTCTTCTCTTTCTTCATTCTTATATAAAGCTTATGAAGGTCCTTTGAGGTGTGCTTGTTGTGCTTTCTGTGTGAGATGCCTCAAAGCTTCATCCTATCCCTTAAAACTTCTTGTTCTCCAAGCCTAGAATCATATCCATCCATCTTTTTGTCTTCAACCTTCAACCAATGGTCTTGCAAGAGATTGCCAAGGTGTTTTTGTCATCTAGCTGGTGTGGGGCTAGGAGGGGGTGTGTGTGACTTTTATTTGTCGTGGGGTTGCAGGTTATAAGGAAAGGGATAGGTGAACAGTGTAGGGTAGAGGGTTTGGCGGGAAAAGAGTTAAGGTGTTTGACTAGGTTTAATTTGGGTGCAGGGAAAAAGATATTATTGAAATGACAATTTAGGTCCCTGAATTTGTATAGTGGCATTTCATGGTTGGTCTTTGTGGTGTGGAAGTTATAATGGAGTTGGCAAGAATGGTCCCTGAGTTTACATATATGTGTTGCAACCACAGTCCTTAAAGGACTAACGGATGGGAGTTAAGGGCTTAACTTTATTATGTTTGATTGGGCTTAGGGTTTAGTCTTTGGGCCGGTTAAGTTATATAAAAGGATTTGGGCTTTTAATTTAAATAAACAAGTATATTGGGCTGACTCGGCCCATTAACTCGGGAACAGGTTGGCCCAATAAGATACTTATGCCTTCGGCTTCGGTTTTTCGCGCTCTTTCCAGATCCGTGCTTGGTTTTATCCGGTTTGGCTTCATTTTTGTCCTTTAGTGAATATCCTATACCTGCACAGTACACAACACAAAACATGCATATATATGGCATTTTATGTGCGTTTTGTGTTTAGGGTCTGTTTTATCTTAAGTAGAAGTAATATGTTATTATGCACATACCAACGACTTACTTAACGATGATCCTATTCCCAAGTATGAGCGTTTTACCTTCGACATTGAGCTCGATACGACCGTGATAAACAATTTTGATGAGCTTTATGAAGATGAATGTTTTAACCCAGGGGGAGGTGAGATGTTTTTTTATCAAAATGTTGAAGATGACGATTCCTTCACATTTTTCATTCGGACTTTTCTCCCGTTTCTCACCTACCATGAGGATTCTCCTTTACTTCTCTCCATGGAAGTGAAGACACCTTTTGACCCCGGCATCTCACTTTAGAAAACGGTGGCAATCTCATCAGAATGAACTTCATGTGCATTTAATGTTTATCACAAACATAATGAAAGCCCGATTGAGATTTTCTATTCCATGTGCTCCCCCTTAGACAATCTTAATTCGGGGTTCAGTCTAGCTCGTAAAACTCGCGTAACCAAAAACAACGTTTGTATCTTCTTATCTTATTTTCTAAATTTGATGTGAGGAGGGTCGCCTTTTCCTTTCTCGGTGTTCGTGTTTGTGGTTTTTCTGTCCAGGATTGCCGGATTTTGAAAGCTCTCGTGCTTGGTTGTTTTTTCCGATCGTTCACTCGCACTTCAAAACTTAGCAAGCTTATATTGGGGAATCCGATATCCTATATCTTATCGACTATCGTTTATCTATTAGCATACTTAATAAACGGCTTTAGATTGTAGAAACCCCTTTTATATCAAGATTATGCATTGGAATTAGTATGGGGGAATCTCACATTGAGGACAATGTGTAGTTTTAGTATGGGGGGAATCTATCGATTTGATTATACTGCGACCTTTTATTTCTCATCGTTTACTCGTTTTTCCACCAAAAATATGTGATTTATGTGAAAATAGCAAAATTTAAAAAAATTTATGCATGATAAAGTGAAAAAATGATTAATGTTTGAATAAGGTGATGAAATAAGTGTTGTGACACAAATAAAGGTGAGAACGAGAAATAAATTTTGATCCAACCGGTTTTATTACCTTTGCTTTTCCTTATACATATTTTAAATCGGTTGTTGCTTGTCTCTATTTTTGGTCTTATCCATTATCGCGAACTCGATTTATTAGAATTAAGATTGTTGTCAGTCTATGTGACTTGTTAAAGTGTCGATCTTAATTCGCTAGGCTAAGCATTCACGAGTCTCTTTCTTAGTGATTTTAAATTCCGAAGAACGAGATATGATAGAGTCGATTAAAGGCATGATATTAAACGTAGGGAAATAGTTAGTTTTCTTTAAAGCTTATAAGTATTAATTGTGGCTTTTTCTCCTATTAGCTTGTCTCACTTATATGCATAAATGTTTAATAAATAAGGTTGTCCGGTTCAATTTAATTTTTAGTAACTTTTCCTTGAAATTGGGAAGTCGAGATTCAACTTTAGGCTTATTATATGGAATCATATGGTTTATTGCTTTACTATGCTTAAAGAGCCTTTGCGGTATCATGGCATAGTCAGAGCTTTAATCATTTTATTCAATTTTGCTTAAATATGAGACTATGGGTTTATGGCAAAAAGTATAGTAATATGTAATTATTTGTACCTTAAAGAGCCTTAGGTATATGGTACTTATAAAATTAGTGATTGGAAAAATGTTGCTTAATTATTTTCACCTTAAAGAGCCTAAGGGTATATGGTGTAAATAATATTACTTGATTTATGTCTTAAAGAGCCTTAGGGTATATGACATGAATTAAGGCAAAAGCAACAAAAGCCAAAATTTTGTTCACTTCATCGGTTTTCAAGGATAGGGGAAGAAGCTAATTTTTATCTTCAACCGTCCCGCTTTATTTTTGGATTTAATAAATATCACAATAAGTTTAAGAGCCTTCAGGTATATGACAAAAATAAAATCTTGAGATACAAATTTAGGAATAAGGGAGGAAAAGTAATACACAATTAGTATTTATGAGTAGTGTTAGTATCATGACTTGTATTTGACAATGATCTTGTTTTTAAGCTTAGTATGGAAAAGTAAAAGTTGGGGACGATAAATTTATTTTGCTTGTTCCATGATCCTAAGTATTATCAAAAGCACAATGTTATGAAGTGTTGAAGTATGGAAAGTTATGAAAAAGCATAAAAAATATATATATAGAAAATGTTGAAAATGGAAAAACGGGGCTTTTTAGAGCTAATGTTTCTTTAATCCCTTAAGATGAATACTTAGCTACTTTTCGAGGTAATTAATCAAGGGGGATTAAGATTCTTAGTTTTCTAAAGTGTTATTTATAATATTGCGTGAGGACACGACAATACCTTAGTATGGGGGAATTTGGTATGTGCTATTTTACACATACCTTTTACCATGAAAAACGAACCCAAAAGACCAAAAACATAATAAAAGTTGCAAATATATGCTTGTTTTTGTGTTTGTGTATGTGCATGTACGGATATTAAAGAAATGGATAAACGAAAAGACAAAACGGACACTAACGAGCACGAGATTGGAAAAAGCGTGAAAAGCCAGAGCCTGGAATGCATTCTTGGATTTTTGAAAATTGCTAAACCCATAAAATCACCAAAAACACCTTATGTTAACCATTTTCAGACCATGTTCTTAGCTTTACAAAGTTACGTCCTTGGCTAATTACATTATAGTCTATGGGACTAACAGTGTTAACTTTCTATAAACCCAACATGGCCCAAACTCTTAAAACCATAAACCAAAACAAGCCCACAAGCAGCCCAAACCCTTTATAAATCACCCGGGTCAAACCGGTCAACACATAATAAAAGAAGAAAAAGGGAGAGAAGGGATTGTATTTACTTTTTCACCTTCGTACCTAAAATTACCCTGCATACCAAATTCACTCCCACTCGTAAGTACTTACCCCTTCTAGAAGTACAATACGTCATCCCTGACGTATTTTGACATACCAGGTTGGCAATCTATGATTGGCTATTAGGACGTGGCACGCAATCAAGGGTCAAGATGATGTGATTTGGAGGCAGTTAATGATCTAAGGCCAAGATTGAATGAGAGAGAAGCGTCCCTGGATCTAGAATCATCTCCTCATGGCTATAAATAGCTCACACTCATCACACATAAATGATATCTAGGAGTAGGAGTAGTGTAGGTAGTTTAATTATAGCTTATTTTTAGCTTATTATTGTTTTCTTAATGTAATTTCCTTTTAACAGTGTAATCTCTTTTGAAGTTAATAAAATTCCATTTTCATTTAAATTGTGCCTTAAATTCTGTCTTAACTTTTAGATAATTGGTTTAAATGTTTCTTACTAATAAGATCAAATAAGCTCTTTACTCTCTCAACTTTAGCTTATTAGGCTAAGTTTATTTCAAGCTTAGTTTAAAAAGCCCAGTACTCAATTCCCTCAAAAGGTCTTGAATAAGCCAATGAAAAATAAGCCAGATTTGGATGGGCTTATAGGGCTTATTCTTAGCTTATTTCATAAGCTAGCTTGTTGATAAGCTCTGTTGAGCAGCTTAAATCCCTGTTTGGTGCAAGGGATTAAGGTACACCTCATTCTCTCTTCTATGTTGCTTATTTCCTGCATTTTTTCTTTTCAATGCTTATCTTTTGCTTATTGTTGCTTATTAGTACTTATTTGTGCTTATTCCCTGCTTGTTATGTCCAGTTAATGCTTAGTTTGTCTAAGTTTCCGTTTTAGTTTAGCTTATTTATGATTACTATAAATCTGCATGTTAGAAGTCCAAATAGCTTATTAGTGTTAGCTAATTATTAAGTGCTTAACTTGTCTTAGTTTTATCTTAAAATCTTTTAAAATGCTTAGAATGTCATCTGTTTTCATCAATATCATCTTTGAGGGTTCTATTTTAGCTTATAAGTAGGAATCCAAAATTTAAAGGGGTGTTTGGCATAGCAGTTTTAACTTTAGTTAAAACTGCTATGGTCTAATTAAACCTTTAAAGCCAATTTTAATAAGCTCAAAATAAGCCTTAAAATCTGTCTTCAAGAGTTTTTAAGAGTTAAGACTCTTTTTCAATGTTTTTTAGATGTAGGATTTGAATATGTGTGGTCTAGCTTGCCATACTAGCTTATTTGATTTAATTTTTAATTGGTGCTGTTTTGTGTGAATTTCATGTTTATATTTGATTCAAAATGCAGTAGGATTGAGTCAATGCAAGTGTGCAAGTGCCTTTGTTTAAAATCAAATTCTGTCATAATTCTCAAAGTGTGTTTTTCAAAGTTCTAAAAGCCTGTTTTCATTAGCACATTTAAGTTAGAATAAGCTTGATCTATGGTTTGAAAATGATAGAATAAGCTCTTAGTAGTCCAAATTTGATCTGTTTTAGCTTTTTGAGTTTTCATATTAGCTTTTACTAGCTTAAATCTAGGGTTGAAAATGCAAATTTATTTCTTCATAAAACTTTAAAAAATCCAAAAAAAGTCTAGTCTGTTAAACTATCAATTTTCTTTAGCTTTTTCTAACTTAATTA
This sequence comes from Tanacetum coccineum, assembly GCA_026074375.1. Classification (NCBI taxonomy): domain Eukaryota; kingdom Viridiplantae; phylum Streptophyta; class Magnoliopsida; order Asterales; family Asteraceae; genus Tanacetum; species Tanacetum coccineum. The sequence goes on along the minus strand of BQNB010020757.1, from coordinate 25,252 downwards.
CTAGTCCATTTTTCTTAAATTTTGTTTTTATGTGTAATTTGGATGTCCTAGTTATTCTGTTTTCATTTGTCAACTAATTTCATATGCAAAAATGGTCTTAAAAATAAGCTCAAAGATGAGCATTTTTCCCTTTTAAAATTGTTAGATAGGTTCATCTTGTTTTTAGCTTTTAAAAGCTTTTAAGCTAATTCTGTTAGTTCAATCTTTGTCACTTTGCTTATCAGAGCTTAGGTCTTGGTTAGGTTTTGAGCTTATTAGTTATAAGTTGCTTATTTTAGTCTTAAAATTTGCAAAAGTTTAGCTTAAAAGTAATTAGTTAGTTAGTTATAATCTGTCTTATTTGTTTCAACTTGTTCCTGGCTTATTAGTCATTTTTAGAAAAATTGCTTTTATTAAATTTGCTTATTTTTAGCTAAAGTTTGGATTTCAAAAAGAAAAAAAATGATTTTTTAAAAAGGAGGGCCATAGGTTTCGAACCTGTGACCTCTCCCTTTCTAAACCAACGCCTCACAACACACACTCTAATCCATCTGCGCCTTTGGTACTTTTCTGTCCAAGGGTGTTTTTAAAATTTATTTAACCCTTTTTGATAGTTAAGCTCATTCGAGCTTATTAGCTTATTTTCGGCTTATTCTTTCAGCCGATTTTATACTTCTTATTTTTCTAAGGATCCTCTTAGTTCAAGGTATTTTTCACAATTTTTCTAGAATTTTAGAATTTAGTTTACTATTTTTAATTATTAATTTAGGTTAATTTTGTTTTTAATTCATAATAAAAAAATATATAATTCTTTTTCCGAAAATTTTCTTTTGTCATTTAGGTTTTATAAAAATTAAATTTGCATTCGTAGGGATTAAATTTGTCATAGTTGCTTAAATGTCGCGTTTCTTTAATTCCCGTTTATATTTTTGTGCTTTATTTCTTAAGTGCTTTAATTGCTTTTATTGTTTATTTGTTTTATTCGTTTTCATTAGTAGAAATAGGAAATTAATTCAAAATCTTTGAAATCATTCAATTCACGCGATCACGAACCTAACTGATTTTCAATTCGCGCTTCGTCGAGGGAAAACGACCCGGGAGGTTTTTTTTAGACAACTTTGGTTTAAAGTTAGTTTCTTAAATCCGACGGAAAATACTTACTATACTATAATTGTTTACATCCTTATATACTTATATTATATATATAGTGTGTTTGGGACGTTATCAAAACTTTTTAGGTTGGCTGACATAGACTTCTTCTTTCAAAGGACCATTGAGAAAAGCCGTTTTGACATCCATTTGAAAGATTGTAATATTCTTATGAGCAGCAGAAGCAAATATACATTCGATCAGCCTTCAAAAGATGGAGCATCAGGAGCAAATATCTCTTCAAAATTCAATGCCTTCTTCCGCAGTATCCTTTAGCCACAGAGACGGAGTTTTGTTATGAACTTACAATATTCTCAGATCACACTTTTCTTCCAGAGCCATTTAGAGCCATAAATTCTTTCTTCTGGTGTTGGAACGACGTTCCCAAACTTGAAGTCTCTTAAATTGATTCAACTTATCTTGCATGGACTCAATCTAACTATGATTTGCCATAGCTTCTTTGATATTCTTTGGTTCAATTGTTCTGACGGTTAATGCATACATGCATACCTCATAATCTGTGTATAGCCGTTGACGAGTCATGACAGGTTTGGATAGGTCACCAATAACTTGGTCTAGAGGATGATCTTTTGTCCAATGTGAGTTGAGGGTTGTAATTGGTGGAAGTTCTGCACATTTTATGGTTTTTAGTAGCCGTTGTTGATGATTCTATTTCCTATGAATCCCTAGGGATTATATGAAACACAAATGGTGGAATTGCCATCAAAATCAGCAGAATCTTCTTGATTGAAGTCATCAGCCTCAGTTAAAGAGATTGGAGATGTTTGTTCATCAGATGTAGTGACCATAGGAGGAGCCTTATGTTCGTCAACAATAATTGAAGATATAGAAGGTGGGTCTTTCATGATTTATGTTCGGTGTGCAGCGGGGAATTGATGGTGTATCAGAATATGTCTTCTCAAAATATTCTTTAAACATTGGACCGAACAAATTATCCAAATCTTCTTTTGATGGAGTATTCATTTCTTCTGATGAATTATGATTTATGAATCGTTGAAGCTCGGGTTCTAAACAATCGTGTTCAGAAGCCATAGCTGTGAGCTCGTCAAACTTGACATTTATGGTTTCCATAATCTTTTTAGTGCATCTGTTATAGATTCGAAACCCTCTTGATGTTTCTGAATAACCAATAAAGACCCCAATGTCTGCTTTTGGTTTCATTTTTCCAAGATCGTCTCGGTCATTTGTTGGATAACACTATGAACCGAACACATGAATGTATTCAACATTCGGCTTTCTGCCACGTAATAACTCATTAGGTGTTTTGTTATGTCGTGTATGAATGATTGACCGATTTTGAGTAAAACAAGCGGTAGCCACTGCTTCAGCCTAAAGAAATTCAGGTAAGCGAGAAAAGATAAGCATCGTAAGAGCAGCTTCGACAAGAGTTCGATTACTTCGTTCAACTACTCCATTTTGCTGAGGCGTTCGAGCAGTTGAAAATTATTGCATGATGCATAACTTTCATAATGAGCTTTAAGAGTTGCATTTTTGAATTCAATACCATTGTCTGTACGAATCTTGCTAACTTTGGCTTTATAATTTAGTTGAGCTTGAGCAATGAATTTATTTATAATCTCTGGAGTTTCATCTTTCGAATGAAGAAAGTAAACCCATGTATATCGAGAATTATCATCCACGATCATAAGAATATACTTCTTTCCATTGATTGAAGCTACCCGCATTGGACCGCATAAATCCATATGAAGTCATTCCAATTTGGAGTGATCACTTGGAATATACTTCTTTCCAAGTGAAGAAAGTAAACCCATGTATATCGAGAATAATCATCCACGTTCACAAGAATATACTTCTTTCCATTGATTGAAGCTACACGCATTGGACCGCATAAATCCATATGAAGTAATTCCAATTTAGAGAGATCACTTGGAACTAATTTGAGTTGATGAGAAGCTTTCTTGCTTTTTCCTCTTTCACAAGCAGAACAAAGGTGATCTTTCCCATATTTAAACTTTGGAAGACCATCAACTAAGTCATGTTTGGTAAGATCGTTTATGGTGCTGAAATTAAGATGTGAGAGTTTGCGGTTCCATAACCATGACTTTGTCAAAGTTGCCTTAGACATTAGACAAACGGGTGAAGAAGCAGCCATGTCAGAAAATGGAGATAGTATATAAATTGATTCGCGACCGCCTTATAGCAAATCATCTCCGTCCGATTACGAACATACATGTCTTAGAACAAAAAGCTACTTCTAAATTGCCATCGCAAATTGTCCAATGCTAGAGAGATTATGTCCAAGGCCATCAACATAATATACATGACAAATAGTGATATTGGCTTGTATATAATCACCATAGCCTGTGATTGCTGTAAAATTATCATTTCCAAAGCGAACGGTGCCCATGAATTTCTCAATGAAATTTTTCAGCAGTGATCGGCACCCGTCATTGCTTTGATAACACTATAAACATCCATAGAACAATCTAAACTTACATGCAACACAAGATGGACTCGCACATAGACAAGTGGCTACAATTTGACTACCATTTCTTAACAGGAGACGATTGTTTTTCAGATGAACGGACTATTTGACCATTTGGGTTGTGTTAAAGGAGGACCAAACAACATTTAGTTTTGATTCAAACCATTTTTTCCAGATTCGACTAGTTCGAATCTTGTTCTTCATGTATGTTCTTAAAGACTTATCTCATAAATTTCTTTTCTTTGTACTAGAAACCTTGTCGTTAGCTTTTGAGGTACTTTCGACATTAATCTTAGGTTTGGAGACTACATAAGTAGTATCAAAAGACATAGACAGTGTCGTCTCTTAGAAAAACTAGTTTATGAGATACATAGTGTATCATAAGATTTGGTGTTCTGATTTAGTGGAAAGGTTCTACGACCTTCGCATGCCACATTCAATTTATAATTTGCAAAACATTTATCTTGGCAAGAGAGCATAAGCACATTTTGATACAATAAAACACATAACAAAGTTTTCGCGTTTAGTAGCGTTTTGCAACATCAAACATCACTTACATTCTCTTTATTTGAGATAACATTTTTCAGATGTGATTGACTCCCTCGTAAGTTGCTTGATCGCACAACTAGGCATGACGATCTGTCCATGTCTAGTGATAATCACTTAATGTTCCGTCAGCTGTGCACTGGCACGTCCTTGTGGACCCGCTTCAGTGAAGTATCTGACTACAACCACGTCCTGAGAGAGAGACACTCCGTGCGAATCCTTCCCGCAATTCATTCGGTCATCTCACTTCATCAACCGAGATGACCCCGACCCACTTATTCCTGATAGAAGATAAATTATGCTTTAGCTTTGCTGTTTATTTTGTGATATGAGTTCGCTATGTGACAACTTTGTACCATCTCCATGGTGCTATGACATTTTTGTTTGAAATTCACTCAGTTTGTTTGGCAGGTGAAAGTCTGTATAGTGTGGTTTTGACAACGACATGATTTTCTTTTGATTTTTGACATCGTTTTCATTTGAATAACTTGTTTGTTTAATGGTGTGACAAAAGAAGAGGTGAGAACCATTTTCTTGGTCAACTTAGTATAACAGACTTTCCTTTTTAACTTTTGTGCAGTCTAGTTTTTTAATTATGATATGTTAACAAAAGATTCTGATTCTCAGCACGAATAACACCATATGCATATATTTTCTCAGAGACATGAGCAATTAATTCGTCCATTTCCATTTGAGTTTGAGACCGTGTCTTTTTATTGAATTAAAAAGCTTTTGATATTTCATTTTGACATTGTCACGTTCTTTATTCAAAGATTGCACTGTAAAATCCAAAGAAACGTTCTCATCTTCAAGTTTTTCCATTTTTGAAATCAAGATTATTTAAGAGGATTTTGTGGTTTTTTATTCTTTAAAACTTGAATTATTTATGATTTTTCTTTTTTCATGTGGTAACTGTAATTCAAATCGAAACTTTGCTTTTCACACATTCTTGAACATCTTTTTCAAGAATTTTTATTCTTGCTTGCAAACCCTCTTGAATCTTGATGGATTTCTTTTTAAGTTGTTCAATTTCAGCATGGAGTGAATTGTCTACACATTCATGATTTAACAACACACTTAATTCAACTTCATGCTTGAGAGATACTTCCAAAAGTTGATCTTTCAAAAAATCATGAGAAAAGAACCGTATCTTTCGCGGGATTTTACAAAATCAAGAGGAAATCGTAAAACAAAATTGAATTGATGTTGAAATCGTTGTTGTTGTTGAAGAAAGTAAGCTTTTGAAATGATTAATGAGCTTAAAATTGCAAACGGTGCACAAACGATTCACGTTGGAGGGCTAACGGGCTGATTTGAAAGGAGAAGGACAAACGATGTAATGTTGTTTTAACAATGAGGGTTATAAAACAAACAAAGGACTAGCACTGAAATTATGTGAGAGTTGAGGGACTGCATGTGATAACTTGTAAAAAGTTGTTAATTAATAAAAAACAATTTCCCTCCTAATTCATTTTCTTCCCCGTTTGAAAATTAAACAAAATTGCAACGATTCCTTTTTACTTCATTCGGGATGATACGTTTAGTGTCGGTGAAAAGTAAATATACCGCGTTGATCGAAACGAGACCGCGATCGCAACGGTATAAGTTAAACGTCCCGTAGTTTACCGTCACTCGAAACCGAAAACCGAAAAAACTTAAACGAGTATAGACTTGTTCTCGAGAATTAGTTCGGTTTGCACTAGTAAAAAAAAACTCGTTCGGCTCTTTTAAAGAGTACACTCGTTCGGCTCTTTCAAGCGTTAACTCGTTCGGCTCTTTTAAAATTACACTCGTTCGGCTCTTATAAAATGACACTCGTTCGGCTCTTTCAAAGAGTACACTCGATCGGTGGTCTTTGAATTTTACTCATTCGGTGGACAAGTATTTTACTCGTTCGGTCCTCTTTGTATTTTTACTCGTTCGGTGGTCAAGAATTTTACTCGTTCGGTGGACAAGTATTTTACTCGTTCGGTCGTTGTTGGATGAACTAGTTCGGGTCTTTGAAACTTTAACTAGATCGGTTAGGATTAAAATAAGCTAAACTCAAAAAAAAAAATAAGCCGTTGAACCAACAAGCCACAAAACTAGAATTCGAAAATTATAAAAGCCGAAAAGCACGAATACGTTTAAACCAAAATACCACAACTAATCACTAAACCCACCCCGTGGCGAGTGATACCAATTGTTATCCCAAAACTTTAACCCATTTCACAACAATAAGCTATACCAATAAGCAAAAAGCTAGAAAGATAGAAAGAAAAGTTGGAAGATTTATTAGAGAGAAACTAGAGAGGTGGAAGATTACACACACATACAAGTGTAAAATATGGTAACCAACACCCTCTCCATGTGTGGAGAGGGTCCTTTATACCCTTGAGCCATAAGTGGCATGTGGGCTTTTCTACTTGGGTCGGGCTTGGCTAAACTTGGGCTTTGAGCCTGAAACATGGACAATATTAGATTACAAACCAAGCCTGTTGAACCCGACTAGCCTATTACAATACAAGACCTAGTTTGACTTTGTAAGACCGATAACATTCTTGTTTGACTTAATATAATTAAGGCTAACATGCTCATCAGTAAGAATTACTCCAGCTTCATCCTGTTTTGCCAGCAACATTTGTTCCATGAAGTATTTCGAGTCCCAAACTCTTGGCTTTGGACAATTCCTAGCATAATGTCTTTTTCCACTATAGTTGTAGCATTGAACAGTTAAAGTATTTCCTGAAGACGAGGTTCGAAGAGTCCTTTGAACATTTCTTGAGCATAAGCTCGTCTATTATTTCTTCCAGCATTACCAGAGTTTCTGCTTTGAATATTCACCCTGTCTCCTTGAATGATTGCTTGGTTTCTGGTGTTGGATGAAGTACGAAGATAATTATTTGTTGGATTAGAAAAATTATGAGTAATGGCTCGAGCAAGTAACAACATTGCAGATGCAAGAGGATCTTCAGAATTGGTATGAACATCATCCTGCTGGTACTCATCTTCATAATCCACCACAGACGTAGGATGTGTCACATAATAAGATGATGTGTTTCTGGAAGATGAACCCGTGTGTGCTACGAGAGCCAAAGGATCATGAGATTTTTCTAACTTCTTTGCTCTGAGTACATTTACCTTGTTTCTCGAATTGCTGAAGGTAATCAAAAAGATCATCAAACGTATCCACTATCAAACGTTTAGCAAGACGAACTTAGGTAACATATTTCAACCATTCCGGTTGCAAGCTATTCAGAAACTTTGTGTTAATTGTAACAATTGAAAAATGCATGTCATTTCTTTCCAAATCGTTCATTAACTGAGCAAAACGATTGTAAACTGAAACAAGTGCTTCCTCTGGTTCAGCAACAAACTTATCAAATTCATTTGTAAAACGAGTTTCTCTGTCAACTTTGTTTTGTATAGTTCCCCTCATTAGACGTTTAATTCGTTTCCATATGTCCTTGGCCGAAGTTCAAGCATCCATAGAATTATAAATGTCATTTGGAATAGAAAGAAGAATCAGATTCATAAGCTCCATTTCAGCATCATAATGTAATAACGCAACTCCTTGTAAATCTTTAGCAGTTTGCAGTTTTGGAACTGTTGAATTATTAGGAATGAACATTTCAAACTGATAAGGACCTTCATCAAGCGCTTTGTTAAGCCACTTTCGGTTTTCCCTCTTTCGATTTATATATCTTCTAAATCTACTTGCCCACGGTATATAACTACCCCTTTCAAGCATGGGAGGCCTAGTCTCAGAACCAGCATCAGCAAGGGATTGTTGATATGTTTTGGATGTTGACATTTCTTATGATTCAAAGATTGGATCTTTATAGACAAAAATGAGTGATATTTGTGAGAAGATTTCCAAACTCAATAACAATTGTAAAACTCGGACAACACTATTCTCGGATAACAAGTAATCTGAAACTCGGTACACTTCTCGAACAGAACTAAACTCAGAAATAATACTAACAAACTCGGTATTCCTAAAACGTATTAAACTCGGAAATACCCTTAATCCTAAAATCGATTATAGAAATCTCGATAGAACCGAGTTTTGAAAAATTCGTTGACTATGGATTAACAATGACCAAAAACTCGATAAAATCAAATTTTATGATGACTGAATAATCGAAAACACGTATAACATCAAATTCGATAGAACCGAATTTGACTTCCGAGTTTTAGAAATTGAAGAATTTGTTTTCAAAATCCCAATTCATGATAAAACCGTGAAATTGTGGTTTTAACACTTTGTAAGCGTATTTCCGAGAGTAAATTCACTAAGTCCTTATTTACACTTTTTGATAAAACTAAAAATGTGTGAAAACTTATAAAACTCGATCTTCAATCGAGTTTATCAATAATCTCCTAATATATGATTTTTGATAGAACCGAAAATGCGTATATATCTATTACAATACTTTTCTATCGAGAAACTATGAGTAATAAGCAAAAACTATTAGAAAAATGACCCGAGAATAAAAAAATCACTTTCGAGAATGCTGAAATACTTTCGAGAATGGTAGAATAGTACTGAAAATGAAAACTCCACAAAACTACGTCACGTCAAATCCAGTAGAATACTCGATTACGTCCAAAAACTCAAAATAACTACCAAATCACAACTCGAAAGCTCAAGAATCTCAACTGAATCCACCGAATATCATCTTGAGGTTCTCGGACGTGTATTAGCTCACAAATTGAATCACTCTAATCCTCTAATGGCGTATGATACCACTTGTTATGTCTTGTTTATCTTGAATTATACATATTGTTCATGAAAGCTTAGAGAGAATAGTAAAGGAGGGAAAGTATTCAAAATACAAATGTTATTAAAATGGAGGGAAAGGGAAAATGTTTATTACAAGGCATCACCCTCTAATAAAGATTAGAGGAGGTATTTATAGGAGAAGGAAGGAGGTTTCCCTTCCTTTATTTCTCACTTCTAGTCCCTATTCTTTGGCAATTATGTTATTTCTTACTTTTAGCATAATATACCTTATTACAAACTATTTTTATTCTAAACAAAATAAAGACTAATGACTAAATATAATTAAACCACATAATCGACACTTTTTATGAACCTAACAGTACGTGTTTGCTTTTAAATCGTAATCGTTAAGCTAAAAATTATCGTTCAATGTAAAAGGCCATCAAACAATTAAGTGTTTACATCAAACAAGGGTTAAGTAATTATTTTGAGGATAATTATTAACTTTGTTCATTGTATTTTTAATGGTTACGTAAAACATTTACGTTTCGCGATAAAATACGTTTAGGCATTCCCGGAACCACCAAAACTTTTCTACGCTTCAACAAATACCCATAATTGTACCCAATACCCAAAATTTACTAAAAAAATCACATATATGCTTGTAACAAAGTGATTAAACTTAAAAGTTAGAAAAACTCATTTTAAACACATTTTAAGAAAAAGTTCAAAACCTTCTGTTTGAAATTCGAATTTAACATATATATTTTATGATTTTATAAAATAATACATTTCACAAGGATCGTGGGCATGTAGAGAACTCGAAAAACCGATTTATAATGAAGGAGATACGCTAATTTTAAGTTATACGTTAATTAAACGCGTTTTAAAAGAAATTTTATAAAAACAAGTTATAAAATACTTCTGATATATAAGGTTTATTATTTTTCCCAGATAGTACATAATTTTAGGATTCTAAAACAATAAGAATCGTAATTTTTCAATCAATAACAAAGGAGTTATGAATTTCGCAAGTTTACGGTAATCAAAGTTTATAAAAATAATTTTATAAACCATGAACAGTAAAAATCATTATTCATAACAGGATACATATTTTTGAAAAATATTATATTTTGATAAGATTTGTAATTACGAAGACGTGATCGAAAGAATCACTAAAATCGGAGCTAAAACGGATAAAATACGACATTTACAGGTTTTACGATAACTAAATTTATAAACTGTCATGAACAGTAAAAACCACTGTTCATCAGTTGACTAAAAATATGAAAATGTAATATTTTGATGACTCGTCTTAATACGAAAGCGTGGACATAAGAAACTTAAGAAACGGGCTTAAAACAAAGAAATTGCGTCGTTTTTGCTATTGAGATATTTATAAACGTTTTAACTTTATAAATATAATTTCATAAATAAGATTAGATGGTGATGTAGCTATATAAAATTATATATGGTAGTAGTTATTCAAAGTGCTTAGAACTTATACGACTTATACTTGATTAGGTTGCATTCGGTCATTATCGTGACACATTATCTGTTGTGATATACATTGTTGATTGTTCAATTCACTCGAGGTAAGTTCATAGCCCCACGTTTTACATTTATAATGATTTACAAGTTTTGGGGTGAGAAACATATGCATGTTTTACAAATTAAATGCAAGTGTACATTTTACTTGATTACGTGTTTGCCTAAGTAGCGATACCCCATCTGAGCCCATAATCATGAACTGTTAGTTACTGTTGTGAGCGCGAATGTTATATAAATAGATCTATTTGTAATTGACATCCCCGTTCAAGTGATTAGCTATCACTGGACAAACAAACATATACCATATCGGACATACGATGTTGCGGGTTAGAACATCATCACGGGCAATGTTGGCAATTTATATTGCATTTTATACATGTCGAGCTTCAGTGTCATGAGCTTAGGAAAACGTAATTACATTTTATGATGTTTGCATCTGTTGCATTATCATGGGGAAATCTTGCGGTCCTACATTATACATTTACAAACCTATGAATTCACTCAACAATATGTTGACGTTATAAAGCAATTTTTTTCAGGAGATCAATAAGCACGGCTGAATTGGGATACATTCGGTGGTCTTATTTTTTGGATGTCAATGATGGATTTGGTTGCATTACATTTTGGGATAATTGTTATGAACTTAAATCTTGTATTTTGAACAATGAACATGTAAAGCTTCGGGCTTTTGTAACAACACTTTACTAAATCCAATGTATCAGTTTTAAACGGCTTTTAATGGTCGTTCTCATTTATATCTTGTGTTATTGATCTATGAAGTACCACCCCCAACCCATATTCCGTTGCGACCCAATTTGGGGGTGTTACAGATTGGTATCAAGAGCCAAGGTTATAGAGAACCAGGTCAAATGTTTTTGCTGGACTATAACCGTTTTCAAACATTGCATTCATACAAAGGGATTTTCACGAGACATATATACATGCACTACTTGTTGCATTAGTTGGTTAAGACTAGATGCATTTAGGATTGATATACATGTTATGGTATGAATGTATATTACTATAAGAGTCTTATATTAAATACTAATATAAGCTATTTTGGATTTTCAGATACAGTCATGTCGGATTCTGAGGATACGATTACATACACTGCTGTGTCCAGTCCATTTGGAGGGTTGTCAGACATCGGATCTCCGGGGGTCGATGGACCACCCGTGATGCCAAAGGATCCATATGCATATGTGGTAGCTGCTTTTCAGGCCCCGCCATCTCCCGAATATGTGCCAGGTCTTAAGTACCCACCTTCACCAGACTTTGTTCCAAAGTCGGTGTATCCAGAGTTCATGCCACCAGAGGATGAGGTACTCCTAGCTGAGGAGCAGCCCCTACCTGCTGCTGTCTCACCTACTGCTGATTCACCAGGCTATGTGATAAGTGAAAAATACACATATCCATTTATGCTTAAAATAGCCCAATTAAACCCAAAACAGACCAAAAATGGCAACAATA